>WNWU01021091.1:0-47900 GCA_012654045.1 Ptyas mucosa | reverse complement strand
TAGAATAGAATAGAATAGAATAGAATAGAATAGAATAGAATAGAATAACAGAGTTGGAAGGGACCTTGGAGGTCTTCTAGTCCAACCCCCTGCTTAGGCAGGAAACCCTACACCACTTCAGACAAATGGTTATCCAACATCTTCTTAAAAACTTCCAGTGTTGGAGCATTCACAACTTCTGGAGGCAAGTTGTTCCACTGGTTAATTGTTTCCTGACTAACTGTCAGGAAATTTCTCCTTAGTTCTAAGTTGCTTCTCTCCTTGATTAGTTTCCACCCATTGCTTCTTGTCTTACCCTCAGGTGCTTTGGAGAATAGTTTGACTCCCTCTTCTTTGTGGCAATAGATATTGGAATACTGCTATGTGGGGTGTGGGGTACCCTGGACTGGGAACCAGCTCATGGGCAAAAGCACTGGGATTGAAATAAAGCCGACAAAGGAGCCTTGAATAAATATATAATTTAATTTAAAATACTTAAAAAGACACTGTGCCTTTAAAAACCACATTAAAAGCAAAGTCTTATCTGAGTATGTGAAGCCAGGCTATCTCCCTAGATTCCTCTCCACAATACCAAAAACAGTTCACAAGAAACAAAGGTTAATACAAAGGTGGACATCTTTGGTGTTGACACGTCATCAAGGCAAACGAAGGGCAGCAGCGAAGACGTCACAATAAAAAAGTCACCTGAGAATAAAAGCAGTTCAAGCACCAATGTGGCTTGAGGGTCTGTGTGGAGAAGAATTTCCAGCACAACCTAACTGTTGGCTTGTGTGCTTAAAAACAGCAAAACCACAAGCATCTGTGGGAGTATCTCAGCAGCCGGGATCTGGAGTCCTTATCTGCATCTCCTCCCTTCTACAGCATCGTGCTGGGCTCTGCAATCTTCTTCCAGCAGTGAACACTAGCTGGATCAGGCCTGACCGGTTGTCTAGGCCCGAGTAGCAAGCTGAAAGGTGCTTGCTTATATTGTGAGCAAACCTGCAATTATCTAGGGCGGGGAAGGCTTGCAGGTAATTGCTTACAGCAGATGGGTTGATTGAGGCCATACCTCTTTTGTGGCTAATCATGTAGCCGCAGCAACCCTGAAAATACTCATGACATGCTATCATGTCTCCCCTGGTCCTTCTTTTCATTAAACTAGACATATCCAGTTCCTGCAACTGTTCATTGTATTTTTAGCCTCCAGTCCCCTAATCATCTTTGTTGCTCTTCTCTGCACTCTTTCTAGAGTCTCCACATCTTTTTTACATTGTGGTGACGAAAACTGGATGCAGTACCCCAAATGTAGCTTTACCAAGGCATTATAAAGTGGTATTAACACTTTATGTGAACTTGATTTTATCCCTCTGTTTATGCAGCCTAGAACTGTGTGGGCTTTTTTGGCAGCTGCTGCACATTGCTGCCTCATATTTAAATTGTAATACGAGTTAAAGGTATGGTAAAGGGTAAAGCAGATTATTTCATGACAGAAATTTGCCCATTCATGATAGAAGCACAATTCCAGCTCATTTGTGATGTGCAAATAACCTAATTCTTGCTATTTATACAATCACTTTCAGAAGCTCACAAAATCTAGTAGACTTTTGAGTGGGGGCGGGATTGGGCAACCTTAGCTCTCTGTTGGAGCTGCTGGGAGTTATGATAAGCATTTTCTGGGACAATACCAGATTTGGTCATCTACATTTTACTGGATGAGAACGTCTCCAGTCTGCTGTTCAATATGAGTCTCAGTATAAATAAGGCTGTTTTTGTAATTAACAGTGAAGAGGATTGCAACTTTAATATCTGTTTATTCAGTGGAAGTAGGAAAAAATGGTTTGCTATGTACCAGTTTTTAGCTAACTGTTGTGACATATTAATTGCACTAGCTAATCATTCCTTCTCTTCCTCCCTCCCTCCCTCCTCCTCCTCCTCCTCCTCCACCACCACCACCACCACCACCACCACCACCATCACCACCACCACCACGAGCTTGGGACAGCAAAACTCTGGATAATCACTAGATGGCAGCAAAGAGACACAATTCTACTTCTTTGCTGCCATCTAGATTTTTGCAGTCTAGATCTGGTAGCCTTATTTTCAAGTCCATTGTATATAAACCAAACACCTAAATTGTTTTATCTGCTACAAAATTACTTATTTGTAGCTTAAAACTCTCTGTCTCTAACTTCCACCCCATGTTTCACCTGGAGCTGGCTTTTTTTTTCTTCTTCCACAGCAGTAATGCTATTGTTTCTCTTATGTATTTGCTTGCATCCGTTAACAATCTGATTTTGTGTCTCTGCCTCATTGACCCTCCATCTCATTTGAAAACTCATACTAAACAGGTTTCCTGTTCCTTATAAATTCTCTTTCTGTCACATGGAAAACAAAAATCAGTAGTGTGCAAAAAGGAGACATAAAAATTGCACTGAGTAACTTTGCATTTTAAATACATTTTTAAAATTACATTTTTAAAATACACTGCATTTTTAAAAATATTTAGTTGTATGCACAAGTAAGCCCTCTTTCTGGATATTGGTAGTGTATGCATGGATATAATGGGATGAAGAGAAGGCAAATCAGTATGCATATTGAGGGGCAAGGATAGTGGTTAGAATGCAGAAATTCAGGCTACTTTCAGGCCAGCAGTTCGGCAGTTCGATTCTCACCGGCTCAAGGTTGACTCAGCCTTCCATCCTTTTGAGGTCAGTAAAATGAGGACCCAGATTGTTGGGGGCAATATGCTGACTCTGCCAACTGCTTAGAGAGGGCTGTAAAGCACTATGAAGTTGTATATAAGTCTATATACGTGCTATTGCTATTGTTTCTCCCACAAATATTGCTTTAATTCTTTCATTTGTCTCTTCAAAATAGTTACAAGGTCTGTGTAGATCTATGTAAGGCTTAGCATTGAAAAGAAGAAGGGAAAGAAGAGTACAATGAAATTGCAAGTCGAACCATCAACTGAACTTAAGGAGGTGATCAATAAGTAGAAATTCAGACTTCCGGTTGAGCCGCCGACATCGCCAGACGCTTCTTTGTGAAGTGCCAGCCCCAGACTCCGTAGAATCGCAAGAACAGCGAAAATCGGCTGTCTTGCGGTTTGGAATCCTTCCCCCCAGGAAGAAGGGGGGAAGGAGAGCAGATGGGTGGGGTAGAGCTCCCTAAGAGCACCAGATTTTGCTAATAATCTGGTGCTCGAAGATGAGAGCTCCCCGTGAAGCCTGTCAAAGCTCCGGACCTGGGATGCCTCTGACGGGGAAGTTTTTTCCTGTCAGAACTAGATGCCGCAGCCACCCCATTAAACAACTTTAAACAAATACTTCTTGAACCAAGTTGGCGGAGCACATGTTGCACGAAGGAAACAGCAAGTATTTTTTTTCTTTTTTTTTTAACTCCAGGGATTTACTTTCTTTAAAAGATTTCTCCTAAGTGGAAAGTGAAAGCAAGATGGCATTTGAGTTTCAACGGGGCGTGAAGAAGTGAAAGTTAAAAGCAATTATTGATAAGCCCCTGTTTGAAACGTAAAACTCCTTTTTGAAAAGTGGATGAAATAAGAAAGGATGTAATAATAATAGCTCAAGCAGCAATATAAATTAAAAAGTCTTTTTTTTCCTTTTCTCTTCTTGAAATTCTTTTTTTTTCTTTCTTCTTGTTTTTTCCCGTCCTTCTGGAAGGGAAGGAAGAAGGGGGGGCAAGATGGCTGGGCTTTTTGAAAACAAAGAAAGTAAAGGAGGGTTATTTAACCCTCAATGGTCTTACTCTGAGGAAGCTTTGAGCTCAATTACCTCTGCTTTATTGAAAAGAATTGATACTATATTTCAAGCTTCTCAAGCTGGAAACAATGAAATACATGGAAATACTGAGTTGCAATCTAGCAGTGGGGGATTGAATGAAGAGCTGGGAGAGGAAAAAAAACAACAACAGACCATAGCAGATCTTACAGAAGAGAGAAAGATGAAGGCTGAGCAGGAGCAAGAAACTCTGGAAGTTGATGAAATTTTGGCTACACGAATTTTTTTTTATAAAATTCAATCTGTACTTAAAGAGCTGTTCCCAGAAGAAGCTACATTCCTGCAAAAAGTTTATAATATCCAATCCCAAAAACCGCAAAATTTTACTGGAGTTAAAAAAGGCAGAGGGATCAAAGTTAAGAAGAAAGTTCGTAAAAAGGAAAAGAAGAAAGCCTGGAGAAATGGAAAATAACCCTGCTTGATGAGATGATGGTCCTTAAAAAGTATTGTTTAAATGTTTAAAGATTTTGAATTTTTGGGGAGAAAAAAAAAAGTAGACAGCAGTTTAATGCCAGTTAACCAAGTGATGAACGATGAGGAGGCAATCTATAGCTGTATTGGAATATTTTGAGAAGAATAAACAGATCACAGCAATGCTGGTGTGTTGGGCTGTGAAATATGCCCTGACTTGAAGGATTTGGAATATTTTATTAAGGACTGTGATAAATCTGGATCTAACTGTAAACGTAGAAGTTTTATTGAATATACTAAACTGGAGCTTCCTGTTTGATGGTAATAAATATAAGGCAAAAGGACTATGGATCTAGAGCAATTGCAGCTGATCTGGTGGTTTCCCTAATACGTCTGATGAATCTACTAATCTAATTTTTGACTGGATTTGATGGATATTATTACAAATACAACTATAAAGTCACTCGGGGTTTTTTTTTTATAAAGAAGCAACTTTCTATTTAGGTGGGTAGACGTAAATGATGAAGATATTCTATACGCTGTTGGAAGATGTGAAGACAAGAAGATTAGCAACTGGTTTAATCTAGTATGAAGAATTTAAATGTTTGATATAGTTATTAAATGATGTTTTATCTGTATTGATAAATTTATAAGAGGTTTGATTGTTATATTTCTTTTTTGACTAAAACATTTATTATTATTGTTTTTTTTATTAAGTGTTTTAACTATAACTGGACCTTGATGGTTTAAAAATGGAGGACGGAAGACTTTATATAGTATTTTATTTTAAATTTGGGGGGGGGTTTGATTGAGGGTTTTTTTATTTTTCTTTGTTGTTGGGTTTTTTTTCTCTGTTTTAAATGAAAGAAGTTATAAAATATCTTGTTAGATCATATAGACTTAATAATTTGCTAAGTATTAATTAGTTATATTGAGTAATGATAGGTGTGATTACATAATACTTAATTGTTTTATTAACTGCTGTAACTATAAACGGAGACATGGAGATTAATTCTGTTGAATTAGATGGAATAAGAAGAAAGAAGACTTGCTTTCCTTTTATCTACTTGTTTAATGATTAGGATTATGATAAGTGAGAAATGGAGTTTAACTTAGAGAATTTGAGCTGTATTTTATCTTGTATTTGTATTTGCTCTGGGAAGTCAGGGGGGTGGTTGGGGAGGGGGGAGAAAATGTATGTAAAATTTTTAAAACTTTTTCAATAAAAAAAATAAGTAGAAATGCACATATTTTGTTTATATGATAGATGATGAACTAGAAAAATGTTTATACTTGGCAAAATTGAAAGAAGTAAGCGGATAACAGATAATATGGACAAATGATATTGCATAATTACAGCACTGTCCTTGAAAAAGCTAAAAGTTATATCAGAGAAGACTGAGAAGGTGAACACTTGCCTATGTGTTCATCAAATGGAAGCTTCAATAACACTTAACTCATCTACCCAGAATGCAGTTATATTGTATAGTGATCAACAACTGTTATAACCATGAGATCCATGCCTGAGTTGCTTAATTAAATTATCAAATAACTGCTTTATATTACTTCTACAGTATGGTTTAAATCATTTTCATTAAGCTAGTACATTTTACATATGTTGAATGGAGTCATTAATTTCCTATCACTATTCTGTTTATATCTAAAAGACAATCAGGTTGATCATAAGGATTGAAAGTTTGGATTCATGGGCTAAATGTACAGGTGGGGAAGGATTTTTTGACTCTCAGTACTTACTTTCTTTACACATTTTAGCTTGTTTAATGCTACATCAGAATAAGTACAGTCCAACCCCTTTATCCAAAATGCTGCAAAAAGTTAAAAGGTAAAGATTTGTATAAATATATGGATGTTTTTAGTTAAGTTAGTTCAGGTTAGTTAACCCCACCCTGAACTCAGCTGAGAGGAGAAAATTCAGTTATATTACAGTGTTAGGAAATGAACATCCATAATAATATTATACACATTGCTGCCTTGATAAAGGGTAGGTACATCTTCAGTAGCAACAATTTTTTCTCCTTTGTTGACCAATTTCCTCCAAGTAAACAAACAAGTAAACAAACTATAGAACAGTGGGATGGTGGACTTTCATTAAGATATTTCCTGTATCAAATATTGAGGTACAAATACTTTAAATACAACTCCACCTCTATGATTCTAGGAAAGGGAATAACTAGAGAACCAGGGCTGCTAATACACAGCTGTAGCTCCCTTGCTGAGCTATAGGCCTAGGCAAATGCCCAATGATTCCTCCTTAAATTAGCTCTGGAATTTAGTTATTACTGTTGCAGTTCTCTCTACAGATAACAAGCAAATATATCAAGCTACCTCATTCAAACAGAAGTTGAAAGACAGAAGGGAAGACAGGCAAGAAAAAAAATGAGAAGTTTAAAAGTGAAAGAAAGCAAAGACAAAGTTGGTTAGAATGGCAAATAGATAATAGAAATAAAGCAAAAAAAATGAGAGAGGGAGAGAGGGAGAAGGACTTTTTACAGTCACGTATGTAAATGTCTTTAGTGACAAGTGGAAATATGTATTTTAACCCCTAGAGAAAATTAAGAATCAAGTAATAACTTTAATTTATGAAGATTATGTCTCTGTGGAATATCACTAAATGATTTCCCATCCTTCCCTTTTGCTTATGAATTTAACTTAGCTGTATTTGTTAATTTCTTTTGCAGCCATTCTCAGCCTCAGAACTATGAGGTTTATTGGTACCATATAGGCCATCAAGTCCAATCTTCTGTCCTGTGCAGGAATTCAAATCCCTGACATATGACTCTTTAACCTTCCTTTGAACAAAAGGAAACTTTTCCAACAAAAGAAAGCTTTTCACTTCTTGGAATAACTTGTTCCATTTTGAAACTGTGTCCATTATTGACTCATTGTTAGGAGGTTTCTGATATTTGGTTGAAATCTGCCTTCTTGTAGCTTAAATCCATTGCTCCATGTTCTGCACTTGGAATGAGAGAGAACATATCTCAGTCTTTTCTATATGAAACTAGACTAGTTTTCTCAAGGCTAAATATATAACCAGATGCATTAGTCTTTGTATATAAGACTTAATTTTTGTTTTCTAATCATCCATTATCCATGCACACTGCTGATATACTCAGTTTGTCTCTTCTCACTGCCCCAGGGGTGAAATGCTACTGGCTCTGGTTCAGGTGAACTGGTAGCGGCGGTGGTGTGTAGTTAGCGAACCAGTAGCGGCAGCAGAGTGAGAATTGCCATTTTTTCAAAGTTGGAAAAACACGTCACCCCTCAGAGAAGTCAGAGGCACTACAGTAGAAAATCAGTATCAATATTTTGTTAATGATAAGATATATTTCAAAATACATTAAGCCATTTGAATATTCATGCCAGATTGTGATATATTTTAAAGATAGTTGATCTCGTTTAAAATGGCTGCATTCTCTTTTTTCCCATAAAAAGGCAAAAGTAGGATTTTTTTAAAAAGAAAAGAACAAAATCACTCTTGCCTGTTGTTTTGCTTTTCCCTTTCCCTGGACCAACCAGCCTAGCATCCATGGAAGACATTTGCGGCTGCTTTTCTGCTATTTCATGAGTAGTTGCAGAATATTTCTTTCCAAGAAATTAGGTTTGTTGGCTTGTGCATAGTAGGAACAAAAAAAGCTAAGTGAACAAGCAAAATAAAAAAGGTATTCTGGACTGATTTTTTTTCCCTGGATGTTGCTGTTCGGTTTATTTAAAAAAAATGAGTGATTAAGATCCTATGCCATTTTAGAGTCTATAACATAGTTTACAAATACCAATATCTTACCATTTCTTTACATGCATTGATTTACAAGTGAATATGAGAACTAATTCAGTTGGAAAGCAGTATGCCTGAAAGCATGTCAATGGATTGTCTATTTTGAATTAGTGTTTATTTACATTTGCAAGTTATATGTAGTGATGAGCAAGCATGGGTGAACCATTCCTTTCTGGAATAGTGTGATGGCTATGGTAAGAATTATCTTTTAGTCAGCAGTGTCACAAAGTGACCTGTAATGGAGCTAGTCATTGCCCAGATGGGCTGACAACAATGTGAGGAATGAAAAAAAACCCAATAGAATTAACTTTGGTTACTGGAACAATATAATATTTTTAAGATGAACAATTCTCATATTTCTTATGCAAACTCTGGAAAATGTGATTGTTACTGAGCACTTTTTCTGACAACCCAATTTATCATTTTAATCATTTAACTACTGGAAACCAATATGAGAAATTTATTGTTATTGCTAAATATTCACAAGAGCTCATAGCCCAATATCAGGGCACATGCTTTTTGTGCATAAGGATCTAGAGTCAATCTTAAGTTTCTTTGGTTTGATGGATTTCAGGACCTTGGACAGCTGCTTTAAATCAGATAATGACTTTGTGATCCTAGTTAGAATAATGTTATGTTGAATTATGGAAAATTAGCCTTTACTTTGTTACTCTAATGAAAACAGTTGCCACATTGTGCTGATTTTTTCAAGGACATATCAAGTAGGGCAAGGGAATCAGAAAATCTAAACAAATCTAATATTTTTGACATGTCATTGATGAGTTGTTTACTTTTTCTATTTCTGAATGTGAATAGTATCTCTAGAGAATATCTGTATATATAAGTGAATGCGTGTGTATGTGTTACCAATCAACATTGCATATTTATATTGTGTGAAATAATGTCCTACAAATCATGTTTTTTGCTCATGCAGGCTTAATCATTTGTTATGCTCAAAACTGGTCTTCCTAATTTTTTCCCCTCTAGCTATGTTGTGGCTTCAAATCCTTGAATGGTTAAAGCAATCTCATGAGTTGCTGTCCTAGCACAATGCCTGTGCCAAATAAACTATTTGTTGTTATATATAACTATCTGACACACAACTTATTTATTATGTGGCAACCACATCTAGGTTCAGCTTAACTATAAAAAAGATTACATACCTATTTATAATTGACAATATAATATTTTTATTGATTGATATTTATTTAACAATGTCTGTCCCTTAAACAGATGTCTGCTGGAGAAAAATGTCATTTTTACAGTTTTTCTATACTTGAAAAAGATGCACTAGTTTTTGCCTTCTGGTACATCAAGCACATAAAGCTTTCATCAAGAGAAAAAGGAGGGGCAGATGAAGACCGTAATTCTATGACACATTGAATGTTGCTATAGGGATGAAGAGACTCGTATATAGGATGGACAGCTTTTATTTTTTTTATGCTGCTCAAACCTTTCCAGTTTCTCTCTCCCTATTTGGGCAGAGAATGGAATCTCGACAGGTGTATTTCACAAATGACTTCTTTTGGAATCTCTTCCTTAAAATGATTAAAGCAGGTACAGGATCATTCTTCCATTTTCCATTTGATCACCCTTGTGATTTGTCTGAACCCTTCTGTGAACTGAGTTGAGCTGTCCCCTTTCAACAGTTTCATTTTTCTATTTATATTATTACACTTCAATAAAGCATAACTTGTAGTATGTGATAAGAATGCAAAAGCTGCTCAGTCTGGTATTTTTAACTTTTGCATTAACTGAAATCAGCTATATAAGTGAGTGGTTCCTAAAATGGCTGGAAATTAAATCAATAGCTTGTCAATTCAGTTCTCATTAACTTTGGGGAAGATCATAAACAGGATTTATTATAAACCCCAAAGAATTGGTACTAAAACCCAGTAAATGTTATATATTACTGTATCTGTTTTGAAAACTGTGCATCAGCACTCTACCCATTTAAATTTAATTCTTGGACACTAGGAAGAGTTTAAAAAAGGCTGATTAATTTGTGTTTACCAACAACTACATTTTCTAACTTGGCCATTTGCTTGGTGTCACCTGCTGTTTTTCTTTCCTAGTTCATGAACTGCCTTCAAGTTTGCAATTTCACATAACAAAATAAAAAAAAATCCATGCTTATACATGCTGAATGCATGTTCATTAGTGTTAATAGAAAGAATAGTAGATGTACATGTGAGTAGTGTCAAGTAGGTTGGTCATAGGTCTGCAGTTAATTATTGTCACTGCATTTGTACAACTAAAACATCTGTGATATTCTGATCTCTCTCTTACCACCAAATGTTCTTAACACAAGGAAAAACCTATTATATTCAGGAACACAGTAATTACCATACTGAGTCAGATGAGCAATCCATCTGGTCTAAAATCGTGTCTTGGCCAGTGGCCAGTGCCAGATGCTTTAGAGAAAGTTGCAAGAAATCCCAAAATTAGTAATTAATAAGCATAGGAAAAAAACCCACCTATAGTAGTTTTTCATAGAATGGCTGTCTTATGCCCTAATGCAAGAATTTGTGTATGTGCTTATATTTGTTGATCTAATTCTTTAGCTAAAAATTGCAAACAAAATGTCCTTGGATACATGATAGACATTTTAATATATCTCTATACCTTATTTTGGTTCTTTCCTTACCATTATTCTTCATTTATATGCATTCTGATCTAGTACATATTCACTATGGAACTTTATTTAAAGTTAGTGTGCATACGATTGCAGCTTTGACCCTGTATATGTTTACTCTAAAACGATTTTCACTCTCAGTGGAGTCTTCTTAACTATATACCTGAGTTCTGGTAGAAATAGTTAGAGGATTTATTTATCTTCCCATTTCAAGTTGACTGAAATGGGAAGAAGTCATGGACTTTCAAATATAGTATAAATTACTATTTGCGGATAGGAAGGGACAAAATAGCAAGCAATTAATTTGCATCCTTGAATATTAAAAGAACTTGCTGGCAGAATCACTATCCATTATCTTTGACAAATCTTGTAAAATGCTCAAATAGAAAGAAAAAAAAACACTTAAGAACTATAATCAGTGGGACATCAATTTCTGAAAAGATTCTATAGTGGACCAATAAGTGATTGAGCTATAAACATCTTGACAATAATTCAGTGATGATTAGAAGTATCAAGAAGAAATACTACCATACAGTTTCTCCCCCTCCTTTCCCACCTCTTTTTTAATTACTTCAGGAAATTATGGAAATACTATAGACTAAATAAATCTTGGATTTCAGCAACATGAAATGCAAGCTAGACAAATGTAGATTGAATAAGTATTAGGTGGATCAATAGATAACATGAAAAAAGCTATATTCAAAGAAAGCCCATCAAGGATTCCTTATCAGACTGAAAAAAAAAATAGGAATGAGATATCACAGTTTGGTTCCTGACCTCAAATTTATTAATGGCTTGGATGATTAGGGGAAAGGAATGCTTATCAATTTGAAATTCAAAATGGTCTTGATAATTCAAAGAAAGAGGATGAAAAACAAAATTTAAAATGATTTTCATCCTGGTGAAACAGGATGAAAGTAATCAAATGAAATTAAAGAGACATAAACACGAAGTTTTTCATTTAGAGAAAAGAAATAGAATGCTAAACATAAGACAGAAGTTTGGCAATAGAACATGGAAGAAAGATGCTGGATATTATAGTTGATCCCAAGCTGAATATAAGCGAACCATATAATATGGCTGGAAGAAAAGCAAACGCAATATTGGCCTGTATCAAGAGAGGTATATTTTCCAAATCAAAGGAAGTAAGAATTCTACTTGATTCTGTATTGATCAGAACCTACTTCAAGCACTATATTATTTCTGAGCACCACATTTTAAGGGCTCAAACAGGAACAATTTTAGACAAAACAATGAGACTCAGAGGACTGGAACAGAGGGCGGCTACATCCTCACCAAGTTTGAAGCTGACTCACACTCATCTTTTCTTAATGGTTTTTTAAAAAATTGTTAGTTTAAAGTTTTAAGTGTCTTTTGCTGTTATGATTTTGGTTGGGTTTTTTTCTCATGTATGTGAGATAGGAAGCTAAATAAATTGAGCAAATAAATACCTACAGATGTAAAATGCTCCTGCCAAGAGTCTGCCCAATTCCATTTCATAGCTTTCACAGTACAAAAGGGAAATTGCTGCAGTACAATTTGAAATGCACTACAGCTGAGCCAGAACTAAATTCTACAGGAAGGGAATTGGGGTTCCAGAGCCTGGGATTCCACAAACTCAATGGTAATTTAGAAGTGATACAAAGATGGCATGTGGAGGTGCCCTAAATCCTATAAGGAATGAGTAGGGGAACTATATGTGCTTAACCTTGAGAACTTCCCAGTTGCAATGTATGGCTGTGAAAGTTGGACCATAAGAAAGGCTGAGTGCCAAAGAATTGAGGCCTTTGAACAATGGTGCTGGAGAAGACTCCTGCGAGTCCCTTGGACTGCAAGGCGATCAAACCGGTCAGTCCTAGAGGAGATCAAGCCTGACTGCTCTTTAGAAGGCCAGATCCTGAAGATGCAACTCAAATACTTTGGCCACCTAATGAGAAGGAAGGACTCACTGGAGAAGAACCTAATGCTGGGAAAGATTGAGGACAAAAGAAGGGGGCGACAGAGAACGAGGTGGCTGGATGGAGTCACTGAAGCAATAGGCATGAGCTTAGATGGACTCCAGAAGATGGTAGAGGACAGGAAGGCCTGGAGGAATATTGTCCATGGGGTTGTGATGGGTAAGACATGACTTCGCAACTAACAACAACAACAAACCTTGAGAAGGGAAGTGTAATAGTATTCTTTTTTTTTATTAAAAAGTTTTTATTTTATAATCAAACAAACATACAATTCATAGTCAATCATCTGAGTACATCTTTTATATCTTCTTCTTATTCTAACAATATTTGTCATATCTTAATTTTATCATCTCATTTATTGTAATGTTTCCCCAATTTCTTTACTTTTCTGTTAATACATTTATCTGTACTTCAATTTTATCCCCTCCCATCCTTCAACCCCCCCTCCCCACAGACACACACCCCGATTCCCAGAGCAAAAACAGGGTATAGCATTAACAAACATAAGCTAAAATAAGCTAACTTACTACAGAATTCAAAGCTCCCTTACACTCTTTAACTCCTCTTTTAACAATTATTCATCAACCTACCCTTTATAAATTCTCTTGTCACTTTTTGATTTGTTAAATCATGTCTAACTTAAACATTTCATCACATGTAACTTTTAAAAATCCCATAATCTTAAATTGAACATTTTAAAATCTCTTAATGCATCAATAAGACATTCTTCAAAATATAAATTTCAAAACTTTCAAAACTATCCATTAAAGGTTAAATTAACCATTTTAATACTTCGATAAGTTTAAAAAAGCTATCCAATTTTAATTAAATCTTTTTACTTCAATAAAACAATAAACTTTTCAAATTTATTACTGAAATCCTCCTCAAAAGTCTATATTTTTTCCCAGTCCTTCCTCTTCAGTAATACTTTCTTCTTCAGCATTGCTCTTAAATCGTGTCTAACTTAAAAATTTCATCACGTATAATTTATAAAAATCCCATAATCTTAAATTGAACATTTAAAAAATTTCAAAACTTTTACAAAACTATCCATTAAAGTTTAAATTAACCATTTTAATGCTTCAATAAGTTTAAGAAAGCTATCCAATTTTGATTAAACGTTTTTACTTCAATAAAACAATACACTTTTCAAATTTGTTACTAAAATCCTCCTCCAAAGAAATTAATCTCCCGTTCTTCCTTTCTTTCTATATTTTTTCCAATCCTTCCTCTTCAGTAATACTTTCTTCTTCAGCATTGCTCTTCCCCCTGTTTTTGTTTTCGAAAATTTTTGAATTTTAAGTTGAGGTTGATGTATCTTTAAGACTCTTTCTCCTCTTACAGTTATATCCTCTAATTTGAAACAGCAGTCCCGACTCTTCTTGCTCATATAGTCAATCATTTCATCCCTTAAATGTTGATTCTGTCTGTAAAACTAAAGATTGTCACAATAAAATTTGTCAGTTTGAAGTGGAGAGTCTGATTTCTGTTTTTCTGTTGGTTGTGTGGAAGCCTCTGGCAAAACCTCTGTATCCTGTGTAGTAACCTCCATCTTAATCCTGACAGCCTCTTTTTTGTCCTCCAGAGTCACATTAATCAGATTGATTTCTTTATCTTTTCCAGCCAGCAAATCTTTGTTATTATTCAAATTATATTTTTGAAAGGTTCTTTCAGTTGATTCTATTATGGCAAAAGTAAAAGAGTTTAAAAGTTCTTGAAAAACCTTTACAGTCACAGCTTGTGAATTTGCTGACTCACATGATGAAGATCCTCCAGCCCTGTTGTCAGCCATATTTCAATCTTCACTTTATATTAATTCTGCTATCAGGCCAATAAATCCAGTTATTTTCCACAGAGTTTAAAAATAAAAATTAGTTAAAATCAATGCCCTAATCTTTTCCATTCAGCTTCCACTTTAAATCTTTTTCTTTATGTGTCCAGTAGCTTTAACAATGTTACCAGCGTTAACAAGCTCTTTCAATAGTAAGTTTCATTTTCACGTCCTCAGGTGCCATTTCCCCTTTTGTTTTTTAAAATGGAGTTAAAGTTCAGTACTTGCATTTTTTGTTCTCCTGAATTGTTCTGCCAGCATCCAAGGTCGAAATTTCTTGTAATCCTTAAAATTGTTTTGCTGGTGTGGACGCGACGCCTCGTTCTGCATAAAGCAGAATCATCCCAGGTCCGGAGCTACTGAAGGGCTTTCAGGGAACTCTCATCCTGCAACCCCCAGGCTTAAAAAGAAAAACCTGGGGATGTAGGGGAGCGCTACCCAGACCCTTCAGCTCTTCCCTCCCCCTTTTTCCCAGGGGGAGAGTTTCAAGTCGCTAGACAGCTGGTTTTTGCTGTTCTAGTGGCTATACAGAATCCCGGGACTGGAGCTCCTAAAGGAGTGTCCGTTGGCGTTCGCGGAGCCACAGGAATCTGTAATAGTATTCTTCAAAGACTTCACTGGATATCAATCTGAAGAAGGCCACTATAATTCCCCCAAAGTGCAGAATACAGAATTATATTCCTTAGGTACAGGAGAATGTATATGATTGAACATTAAGGAAAATGTCCTAACAGGAAGCTCAGGTTTATGGTAGAACCAATTACCTAGCTTGGCTCCCCTGTCTATCATGTAGACGTGAATGTGCTGTGAGTAACAAATGCTCCATTCCATGTTTAAGCTTATAATTCTATATTTGCTCATATAAAAGAAAGACCTACTGATACCAGATATCTGTGTCAACACAGGATGAACGTGTGAATTTTCAGCTGGAAGGCTGATCTGAATAGCTGTTGGGAAGGAAGAACTGTAACCAATAATCTACTTGGACAACTGCTATTTATTCAGAGCTATTCTACATGGAGAATTAAGCAAAACAAAAAACAAAAAACCACCCCTTCAATATGTTCCTAATGCATAAAATTACATTCACATGTCATATTTACATTTGGGAAAAAAATTGCTGGGATAAAAAAAAAAGTTCTTGTGAATTGCTGTACTGCATCTGTGCATCAGGTTTTCTTATTCTCATGTGTTGATGTCTGCTCCCAAGAGCAGATTCCCCCCTCTGATCAGCCTCATGGATTCTGGATTGCAAGTGTGGGTATTATCTGGCCAACAGGATCAAGCTGGAATCAGATTCATTGCACACATTACAAAGAGATTTTACCCACTAAAATACATCACATATCTAACCCGATATAATGTTTGTTGTCTGAAACAAGTGCACTCAGTTCTGAAAGCAGCAATAAATCAATACAAAGAGAATGAAAGAGGAACTAGAAATGTAGTTAATAAATGTTATCATGTGAAATGGAAAAGGTCAGCGTTATTAGTAGATTGGAAAAGGGTGAGGGCCCTCTTGTGATTGCCAGCAAAAGAAATAGCGGTGGCTGCGTTGTATCGGAACACCAGCGATACATAATATGCATGAAAATGTTACCCGACAATAGCATCGGACTTACTATTTCAAGGAAAACAAATCATTTGTATATGCTATAATGCCAAATGTATTAGCCACTTTTCTTGCTGTGGAGGCATGAGAATGACTAAGGATTAGCATATTTGCATTGTGTTTTCACTTTATGATGCATTCATTTTAACGCCCCCCCCCCCCACATTCATATGAACTACTCTTTAACCAGGATTTTTTAAACTAATGAGCATGTTCTCTTTATTCCAAATTGGAGTGTTAGGGATATCAGTTTTCTAATTCTGGACTGTAGTAAGTGGATCACCAGAGACTGAACATTCTGGTTCCTCAGCTGTTTGGCAAGAGCTTCCTCTCCTATGTAGGATGAATTCTTCTTCCAGAGTTAGTTTTAATATCCACATGACCTCTGCCAAGAATAAAGTACTGTATCTATCATATTATATGGCGTCTACTTTCTCACTTTTGCTTATGCTGCTGAAAGAATTGTTGTAAATTATTTACCGGGATACTACCAGTAGTTCCTACTAAGGAAGGGTTAGGATTTTGGCAAGGACAATGTGACTGCTGGCTATTACACTGGGGTTGATGACATGGACAGATGCATGTCAGGGTGAGTATCTGTATTATGACATCATTTCTTCAAAATGTGGGTAGCAGATGGTCTCAGTGTTCGTACTACTTGATTGGTGGGTTCTGATGGCATGTTCAGCGATAGTGAAGTATATCTAAGATAACTATCCTCAGCTAAAAAATCCTGGACCTTTGCTACCATCTAGTGATGCTTTCTATCTACATCCTAATAGCAATAGCACTTAGACATATATACCGCTTTATAGTGCTTTACAGCCCTCTCTAAGCGGTTTACAGAGTCAGCATACTGCCCCCAACAATTTGGGTCCTCATTTTATTCATCTCAGAAGGATGGAAGGCTGAGTCAACCTTGAGCCTAGAGAGATTCAAACTGCCAAATTGCAGTCAGCCGGCAGTCAGCAGAAGTACCCTGCAGTACTGCATTCTAACCACTGCGCCACCATGGTTCAGTTGGTCAGCAGGTGCTGAAGTGTCAATGTCACTGTATTTGGATTTCCAACATACAGTAGATAAAGTCACTTTCTTCTTATCTCTTTCTGCCCCTTTGTGTTTTTCCTCCCAATCTAATAGCACAGTACAGTAGCACCTGTCCTGCTGTTTAGTTGAGGCATGTTCCCTGCCCAATCATTATGTAAGTATAGGTTTGCTCTGTTAATTCTCTTTCAATTTTAATGGGTAGGTTATCTATGTGCCCAACTCTTTTGTTTTGATGACTTAAATAACTTAAAAGTTTTTCTAACCAGATAGAAAATTCGAAAGGCACCCTTTTATCTTAGAAGAAGAGAAAATGACGGACTGCAGAATGTCCTCTGGTAATTCTAATAAGGTCAACATAATTGAATGCCAAATCTCAGGACAGGTTTTTACCCATTATAGAAAGACATTAGAAGCTACAGCCTAGGTTAATCTTTTAGCCATCACTGCTTCCCAGAACAGGGAAAATGAAGGATTATTTAGGAGAAAGGATAATAGCTGTAAGTACATTATGAAAGCTCAGGGGAAGGAAAAGCAGAGAGACCAAGGATATGAA
Organism: Ptyas mucosa; assembly: GCA_012654045.1. Lineage (NCBI taxonomy): Eukaryota > Metazoa > Chordata > Lepidosauria > Squamata > Colubridae > Ptyas > Ptyas mucosa. The sequence continues at coordinate 30,284 of WNWU01021091.1, read as the reverse complement.
AAATAAGAGGAGAAAGCTCAAAGGAAAACTGCGTTAAAAATGACCCAAGGCACAGATATAATTCTCTGTTTTGGTTAAAATGTACTAGATGATTAAAAAGGAATGTGTTTTTAGAATTATAATTAAGCCGTTATCAAAGCTTAATAAGCAGTACTGGGTGTGATTTGATAAAACTTAATAGCCAATATTCTTGTATCTCTCCATTTAGCAGAAGACAGTGTGGAAATTAAAATAGCAATGATTAGTTTTGAAGAGCTTAACATTCAGGGCTTTTTTCATGAAAACTTTCTCAAAACCATTTGCAGCTAGTTTCCAATCTGTCACAATCGCATCCAAATTACTGAAGTAACAAATCTAGGTCTCTTCCGATAGATTTGCGTTGTATGCAGCTAGATTTGTTCAGCTGGATTTGAATGTGTTTGATAATGCATGGGACATTTTTTTCTGGAAGCTGGAAGTAAATGCTGGTTTCTGGGGGCGTGGGGGGGGAATCATAAATAATAGTCATGTGACCAAGGAGCGCTTCAAAAGCTGTAAATGAGATGCGGTTGCCAAGCATCCAAAATGTGATCACATGACCATGCGGGAAGGGAGCAGATGTCATGTGATCTCATTTTGGATGCTCGGCAACCAGAACTCATTTGCTCCATGGTCACATGACTATTATTTATTATTATTTAGCTTTTCAGGAATCTGTCCTGATTTTAAACAGTTACTAAGGGACCATTCATAAGTTAAGGACTACCTCTAATAATGTGATTCAACATAGGTAATTTATATTACATACATATTTTATAGCTTTTGTGAGACAGGACATTCTTTTAGTCTTGTTAAGAATAAAATAATAATTTTTTTGGATGTAGCAAATATGGATATATTGGATTTTTTACAGACACACAAAATGCTTTGTTAAAGGGGAAAAATACTTTACACTTGTATACAGTGTTCAGCTGCTCATAATAGTTTACATAAATTGTTTCACTGTAACTTAAAAAAAAAACTAAGTTGGTGTACACCATAATGAGATTGGGTTGGACTGAACTTGCGAGAGTGGATTAACTAAATGTAAATCTACAAAAATACAGATGACCATGAGATGGCAAGAAAGGAATATAAAACATGAACTCTTTGCTGCCATCTAATGATTGTTCAAAATTTTAAAATTTTGTTCAAAATGGTAGCCCTACAAAATGGGGAGCTGCATGGCTTTTCAGATGTTGCTGATTTTTCCAAATACTTGCTGATCTGTTTGAGCTAGTTTGACTGTTATTAGGAAAGTTGGGGATTGTAGTTCACCATCTGGTGATAACAGGTCCTTGCCATAAGCCATTTTAGGAGAGAAGAATCATGGTTGAATAAGAGAAAATCTTTTTTTTTTTTAATGTGAAAGTAGAGCTTCATTCACTAGGCAAAATTGAAATAGCTGCCTTTCAGAAATTCTGAGCGTAATTCTGCAACCAGCCAGATGACTGGGTTTTCGCATTGCACTAAAACATAATTGTTCTGCTACTTTGTGATTTAGTGTGAACTGAGACATTGTGTTTTGAAAACGATTTTTATGGCTTAGTGTCTGTGAGAGCTCAGCCAATTCTGATGTATTCAATAAATCATGGTTAAATCAATCATGGGCTTACACAGTGTGGAAGCTCAGCCCCTATAAAGCAGTTACAATATGTTCATCTAATAAATTATTAGAAATCAAGATCCATTCTGGAAACTTCATAGCTCAAAATCATTTATTCACATCAGCCACAATCCATTCTCTTGAGTTTTGCCAGAGTGAACAGTCAAGAGTTCTGCTGCAGCAGGTTAATTAAGTTTTTCTTTTAAAAAAAACAACAACCCACAACTCTGTTAAATTTGCTGCAACTTCTAAAGATGTCAATTTATCTAAAAAAAGTTTTTTTTAAACATGTCTTCTTTTTCTCTCTGTATGAATGGCATAAATATTATACATTAACACAGCTGTACAGGCAGATGCTTTTGTTTAGAGAGTTTTCTTTGCCCAGACTAAGAGGCAGAAGATTGAAATTATTTGCCAATGTTCTTTAAAAAAGTTGACAGATGCATTTGTCAGTTTTCCTTTCTCAAGTACAGTATTCGATTTTTTAAATGCTTGGGTTCTTTCCATCCCTCTTATAAAGAAATGGGTGGGCTTTGTAAGTTTTGGTAAACAGAGTTCTATTTTCAGAAGAGTTCAAAATCCGCAAGATGGCAGATACGATCACGATCATGAAGCCCAGTCCCTTTTGTATTTCGTATGCATGCATCCACAGAGGGGGAGGGCCTTTCTTCACAATGTCACCACCAGGGGTGGGATTCAGCCGGTTCAGACCAGTTCGGGAAAACTGGTAGTTATGGCCAGCGCAGGGGTGGGTTCCACTTACCTTTATTACCGGTTTGCAACGGAAGTTCTGCGCGCGCGCAGATCATCAGTGATGATGTTGGGGCAGGTAGGTGGAGCCTCCCGCCGCCATTACTACCAGTTCGCAAGACCAGACTGAACTGGGAGCAACCCACCACTGGGCCAGCGGCTGGGCCTGCCCACCCACCCTGGCACTATCCCGTCCTATACAAATTCCAGGTTTTTGATACAGTGTGCATGTGTGAGTGTGCATGCATGTACTCACATTTTCAATTCTGGGCGAGCCACTTGTTTAATTGTGTTAAGCCCATCTCTGGTCACAACCAACATTTTGCAGATTTTGCTCCCACCCCCCGGCATGGACATCCCAGGGCAAATGCATTAAATAAATTTATATTTTTAAAACTCTTCAATTAAATTCCTACCCATCTTCCGAACAAAAGTAATTCAGCCCTGCAAATAATGCTGTTTTGCTGTGATTTAAATGCTCAATGCTCAAAATCATTCTGCCTAGATGGATGGATCTGTTTTGCTTTTTGCCATATTTGTGGGGGGAAAGCCCCCAGCAACCTCAAGGTCATTCCATCTTGTTTATAAAGACAATTCCGCATCCATTAGAAATGCTTATAAAACAAAGACAATGAATTTCCCAGGGTCTTTTTAAATGATTCATAAAGAAAAATTTGGAAGTATGGGCCTCTTTTTTCAGACATAACAAAAGGAAGAGGAATGGAAGAAATGAGGCGGAACATTCTTAGCATCCTAATGTCTAGGTATGAAAAGAAAACCTTGCTTGGCTTTTTTTTTTTTTTTTGCATATTCTGTGTTACACTTGTGTGGTGTATGTAGGTGCTCATGAACTAAATATGCAATTTGTTGTCATAACATTTTAGTTGGGTCCAGGGGTGAAATGTAAAATTTGTTACTATTGGTTCTGTGGGCATGGCTTGGTGTGTGTGGGGGTAATGTGACTGGGTAGGTGTGGCCAACTTTTTTTAAAAAAACTTTTCAAAGTATTTTTTCTAATGCTTTGAAAAGCCTCTGCCGCTCAGGAAACTCAGCTGAGATCGTCAGAGAGGCTTTTTAAAAAATACCTCTCTGCCGATCAGGCAAATCAGCTGGGATCATCAGAGACTTTTCAAAGCATTTTTTTACCACCTCTTCGGCCAAGAGGTTGCAGAAAAAAATGCTTTGAAAAGCCTCTGACTATCCCAGCTGAGCTACACGATCATCAGAGGCTTTTTAAAAAAAACTTTTAAAAGCATTTTTTCGTCAGAAGAGGTTGTAGAAAAAATGCTTTTAAAAGTAAAAAAAAAAAGCCTCTGATGATCATACTGCTCAGCTGGGCATGGTGGGGGGGGGGCGCAGGGATTTTTGCTACCGGTTCTCCGAACCACTCGCCACCATTGCTACCGGATCGGGTGATCCGGTCCGAACTGGGAGCATTTCACCCCTGGTTGGGTCAAGTAATGAAATATATAATGAAATGACTTCTATCCTTCATTACAAGTATATACAACTTTAGTAATTTATCACCTTCTCTTAAAATGATCTCATCTCTAATCTGTAAACAAGTCTTTAAAACCTCTTTGTTCAGTTCTGATCAGCAAAAATTCATTAAGGGTTACTGGAGATAATAACATGTATATTTTAACTTTGATCAAATAAACCAATTCTGTATTCCTTCCCTTTACTTTTAACAATTTTAATTTTGAATACCCTCAAATAATGTTCTAGAACTCGTTTTCTTTTCCTTTTTTAAAAAAACAAGTTTTATTGGTTTCTTTCTTTTCTCCTCCCCCACCTTCACCCACTTCTTTCTTTCTTTTTTTGAACAGAGTGTTGGTCGTTTCTTAGCTTATACAATTAGATAAATTCAAATACATTTTACTCAATTACAATTTTTGTCAATATAGTCTTCCTCCCTTCCCCCTTTTTTTTGAATATACCTCAGTATTTCTACACTTGCATATATAAACACCTTCTTCATTTATCCCTAAATTCTAACTTTGCTAGTTATACATAGTTGTCCTCTTTTATTCTTTAACAATTCATTCTTTTTCCTAATATATTTATATTTGTTTGTTCAGAGCTGCCTTTCTTCCACTTCATCTTCTTTTTTTATTGTACAGCAATCTTTCTTCTCAAACCTAGCCTCTCCCTCTTCTCCTTTCAACTTTCTTTCCCCACCTTCTTCTTCTCTTCTCTACTTCCCCTTCCCTTCTCCTTCTTCTCCTCTCTTCCCCCTGTCTTACCTTCTCTCCTACTCTGCTTTCCCTTCCCTTCCTTCCTCCTTACTCTTCCATCCCTCTCTCTCCTTCCTGTTCCCCTCCAATTCCTTCATCTCTCTCTATTGCTGTATTCATTTTCAATTTAATGTTTTCCATTGTGGAGTTCAGGCAGCGCCGATCCCTTATCTTTTTAATTGTTAACAATATACTTCATCTTATTCTCTTTACTCTTATCCCTTCAAATCTTTACTCAAACACTTTTCTAATCTCTTATCTTTTTTACTTTTACCAATATATTTTTTCTGCTTTACTTCTTGCAAGTATAACATTTAAATCATTTTTATCATTTCAATTTCATTCCATTTTACATTCAATTTCAATCATTAAATATATTTCTCAAAACATTTTATCAATATATTTCCACTCAAATATATATTTATAAAGCGCATTTTAATCCTTTCTCATTTTACCCAATCCAATTAGTTCTTAAAATATTCTTAATTAGTCTTCTTTTCTCTTTTTAATTATGTTTCAAATATATAGTTTTGAATATTCTAAATATTACATTTTCCTCAATTGGTTTATCCATATTGTTAAAACTTTATCATTCTGTAAACCTCCAATATTATTGAGCATGTGACATTTTTACAATTTTCCCTTTGTTTCTATTTTTCTTTTCCTTTTTCATATCTTTTCATTATTAATATTTTGTATCTTAAAATTGTGAAATCTTTGCCCTTTATTCCCCATTATTTTCCATCTCTTTTCCCTCTTTCTTATATTTCCACTGTAAATCCCAGTGTAATCATTGATATTTTTAATATTTTTTTCTCCTCCACCTTCTTTTCCTTCTTTTCCTTTCCCCCCCTTTTCCTTCCTTTCTTTTGTATTTTAAAGTTCTGCACTCTCCTATTCTGCCCTATATTTCCCATTGTTTCTCTTTTCTCTTTCCTTTTTTGTGTCTTTTCATTGATAATCCTAGTATGCTTATTTTGTATTTTAAAATCATAAAATCTTTTATTTTGTCCTTTATTTCTTATTATTTTCTGTCTCTTTCTTATCTTTCCACTGTTAATCTCAGTGTAATCATTTAAGTTTTTTGTATTTTCCCTGTTCCACCCTCTTTTCCTTCTTTGTTTCTTTTCTTTTTGTCCATATTTAATATTACAATTGTTTAATTTTCCATAGTCAGTCTCTTTGTCTTTGTCTTCTTCATTATCCATCTCTCTTTCTTGTTTCTTGTTAGTCATTTCCTTTTCATCTTCAGTGGATTCTGGTTTTGTCTTTGCCTCCTCAGATTTCGATTTTCCATGCAAATTTATAATCATTTCTTTTCTTTCCAAACACATCGTCTTTATCAGTTCATTAAGTTCCTGTTCCATTTTATTCTTTCCGGGTTGAATTATTCCAGTTTTAAATCACATTAAGGTCCTTCTTTTATAATCATCAAAGTCTGTCCTCTTGTAGGCAAAACGTATCCTCCTTAGTTCTCGCCAGTTATCTTTTTTTAAAAGTTCAAGGTTTTAAAAGTAAAACAATTCCATGTCGTGGTCTTCCTTCTCCTGCAGATGTCTATCTATAATCCACAGTTTCACTTGTCAAAATAACAAATCGCCATTTTATTTGTAATCCAATCCATGTTTACCGAGTCATAAAAGAGAAAAAAATCCAGTTTTCACATCTTCTTTCACCTTTATATATCACCAATCAGTTTATAATCCAATCCAAATTGAATCCAAGTTCCAGATTTACGTTTCCATTTGTCAATCACTTTTAATTCTTTATTCGGGTTCTTCTATGGCACGCTTGTCATTCTCACTTTCTCTTTCCATCCGCCATCTCCCCCGCTGGGGTAATTTTAGTAATAGTTTAGTAGTTAAAAATATTTAGAATTTTCTTTTTATTGTCTGTGGGTTAGCCAATCACTCACCCAACACCAGCACTCTGTCCAAATCTTCCCTCATGCACATTGCTTGTTCCAGAGGCTCCAGCTTCATGGCGATTCACTCTGATCGCTGCCCCCCATCACCGGCTCAGAGAGAGTTTCTCGGGCTATCCAAAGGACTTGCCTGCCTCTCTTTAGACACTGAACTACCTCTCTTTCTTCACTGTCCCTACAGGATAGCTTCGGTCCGAAGACTCCCCCTGGTGACGGTTCGTCTGGCTGGATTTTGCCGAGCTCGTCGGACCCCGACATTTTCCCAGCCAGTAATGCCGTGCCACTTCCGGATTCTCCCCATTTTCTTTTCTTTTTTTTTTATCCCTTCTCACAAAGTTCTTCAAAACTTTAACAAGTTTCAAATATTCCTTTCCCCCATATCCGATGTCTTATCTATAAATAAATTTTAAAGCTTCATCATTCTGTCCTGTTCAGCAAAAAATCTATTAAAACAGCTCTGGCCTAAATTCTCATTAGATCATCTTGCCTTTCAGAAAAAGCATTTACTAGCCATTTGCCAATTTTCTTAAAGTTATTAAAGTAAACCCCCCCCTTTTTTTTTTTTGGCTGTGTAGGAGATGCAACATTTTCTAAGTATAATTTTCTGGGCCAGTTTCCTGCTAATCAGAGAAATCTTGACAGGTTACAATTATAAATGTCTTTGAATGTTCATGCTTATTTCAAGTATTCTCTGTGAAGTCTGTCCCACATATACCTGCTGGAATCTAAGCTTGTTACCATCTCTATACAGAACATCACGTTGGTCTACCAATAGATCGTTCTAAAGGAGTATATATTTAGCAATTTCTGATTAGGCTAAATAAGATTTTGGAGGAGAGCTGCAATGGGGTTCATTTTCATGAGCATGGATCAGGTCTTCAGCTTCAAAAACTCAAAAACTCATCATGTTAAGAAGTATGTTAAGAACTCATCATGTTAAGAAGGAGCCTGGTTTAGCTCAGCAGACTAAAAGCATAGTGATTTAAACCAGCTGTCTGCAATTACTGTAAGTTCGAATCTCACCAGGCTCAAGGTTGACTCAGCCTTCCATCCTTTCTAAGGTAGGTTAAATGAGCACCCAGTTTGTGGGGACAATAAGCTGACTTTGTATAAATATACAAAAGTGTGAAGGCTATTGCTTAACGCATTGTAAGCCGCCCTGAGTCTCCGGAGAAGGGCGGCATATAAATCAATTTTTTTAAAAAAAGTATTATTTTGGTCTTGGGAGCAGTTTGTTAACAGAAACACAATTGTAACTCTGCTATAGAATGAAGATCTTTCAACCATAAAGTATTATTTGATCCAGGGGTGAGTTCTACTTACCTTTACTACCGGTTCGCACAGAAGCTTCTGTGCATCCGCAGATAATCAATTATGACGTCTGAGCAGGTGGGCGGGGCCTCCCACCACTTTTACTACCGGTTCTAAAGAACCGGATAGAACAGAGAGCAACCCGCCACTGATTTGATCACCTGACAAGGGGGACATCAAAATGATATTTGTAATCAAGTCTCTAAGGTTTAATAAAGGTTTTAACCAACTGGAATTATTAGAGCCAATCTAACTATAATTACATTGTGTGACTGTTGATTTGGGGAAAGAGGCAAAGGGGAAGAAGATTAATTCACAAATAGGATCATTTGCAGGTGTGAATAGAAATAGTACTTCATTACAGGGCAATGCACAGGAGTCCTTCAAAAACAAAATCAGGCATTCAAGAGGGAAGCAATATATTGGAAATAGAAAAGCCATTAGGAGGGAAGAAAATGGTTTTAGCAAAAGAGAATATTGGCCTTTTACCAGCAAATGTTCTTATTTTTCTTCCCCTTTGGCTATTCTCCCCATCCCAAATCTTTTGTTTCGGTTACATTTTCCATAATAACATAGATAGCTGTTCCTTCTTCTTCTTCTTCTTCTTTTTGTCTTGCCAAGCAAGAGTTATTTGAGACTCTCAAATTAGATATAAATCAATATAGTGTATGGATGTGCTTGTTTATTTGCAGCAGTTTGCTTGCTGACAATTCACCAGACTCTGTCTGTTCTTCTAGACAGCAAAATTATAAACCAGATCAGTGATGTTGGAGGTAACTGCAACTACTGGACATGACACTTCATTTTCTCTGGATTATGTCAAATATTATGCTCATTATTGTCAAATATCACTGAAAACAAAAGAGTTGGTTATTGGCTACAGCTTGAGCAATAATATACTATTGTATGTCTATAAATGGATAGTTCTGGAAGATTCTGAAGTAGTTAACCCCCTTGGCATTTTGTGGATAGCATTAATCCTGTAGAATTTGGGGGAGAGATAAATTTCTAGAAAAACACTTGATTGGAAACAGTTTTCAAGGAACAAGAGAAAGAATTAGAAAGCTTTGTTTCAAAAACATCTTTGTAAATGATTAAAGTTCCTTGTGACTGAATCACCCTATGGGAGGCTTTTATTAGCAACATGCTATACTTACAACCAAAGCCATACCAATAATCTAAACATTTTAGACCCTCTCTGTTAGATCAGGCGCAGGAAAGAAGACAAGACCAGCGGGGTCTGCTCAACAAGTTTTATTCAGCTCTTAACTAAGTCAGAACAGACGAACGGCTGTGCTGCCGGAGCCCTTTTTATAGCGCTCCGGCAGACCAGCCGTCCAATGACAGCGGTTTAACTTTCCCGCCCGGAGGATTAACCAATCCCCGGCCGGATGTCCTTATAAGGACATAACACTCTCAAGTTTATATTGGTGCAGCTTTTAGAACATCAGGGTTGGTCATAAGAAGTTTACATTTTTTTTCCTGGCACAAGAAATATCTGTTTAGAGTGGAAGCAAAATAGCTAGAAGGCTCTACTTGGTTGCTAGTGAAATACCTGATGAATTGTACTTATTTTCTCCTAATAGAGAACATGGCAGCAATTCACTTCTGAGCAAAGGAAAAGGTCAGGTGGTGATGGGGCAAAAGAAGTCAAGCATCCTTTCTGCTGCCATTGTTGTCACACATTGTTGCTGAGGGGAGGAGTGTGCCTCCATTTGCAACTCCTGACTTCTTCCCACCAAAAAATGGCATCACCACCACTGCTGGTTTGGAGAGTTGGAGCATTTGCTTTTTCAAAGTAGGAGGACTTTGCTGGTCTCGATCTAAATTGGCCAAGATAAAGCTGTGTGCATTAGGCAGGTAGATATAACAACGTCCAAATCCATAATGCATTCTCTCTGTCCAAAGCAGTTTCATTATTATCTGTTTTCAGTGAATCCAAAGCATAGACAAAAGAATGTCTGAGAAACATTCATTAAATAAATGGAATCGGTGCATTAAGGTGTTCTTTGGCCTGAGAAACAGATGCTACTTTGCTATTAGATTGCGAAACAGTGAAACGTGACATTAAAAAAAAAAGACTGTTTCTCTTTAAGGATATACAAGTTTCCTAGCAGAGCAAAATACTCTGGAGTTTGTAATGTGCATTCATGCAGATCAAGATAATTAATTCACATTATCTACATTGATACTTGAACAACTACTTTGAATATATATTATTGGATTTCACTGAGATTTTTCATGGGGTTTTTTTTGTCCGTTTATTTTGGGAAAGGTAAGGAATAAAACCCTGTTTAGCATAGGAACATCTTTATTTCATTTGGGGGCAAATAAGTAGTTTCTCACTACAGTATCTTCCAATTTGTTTGATTTCTTTCCTGAGACAGGACTTTCAACTGCTGCTTAAAATCACATAACATTTTCTTAATATTGCAAACCTCCTGCATATTTACCAACAAGTAGGTTCCATTAAACAATGCAATGTATTATTGAAATGAATGAGCGTTAACAATGTCCAGTACACATTATGTACAGATCAAACCAATTTAACTATTTGAGTTTTTGTCTAGAAATGCTTGGATAATGATTTCTGCTTAATGACATATGTTCCAGCTAATATTACTGCCTGACATTGCTAGATAAAAAAAATCAGCTGAACATTCAAAATGCAGCCAGTAGTGCAAAATAGAAGATGGAAAGGGAAAGAAAAAAAGATCTGGGGATCTATATTGTATCTCAGAGAGATAATACAAGGAATACAGATATGAGAATCATTCTGATATGACTTCATATAAGCCATCTAATGTATATCCAAAATGTTGTCACATGTTACCACCAGGAAGAAGAGGACAGTAGTGAAAACAACAAGGGAAGCGAAGGCAAAGCTAGAGTAACTCTAATACTAGTTTTAAATTTAAATTTACTATACCAAAAGCCAACAATATGTGTGTGTGTGTGTAAAAATTCCAAACGAGATAGAGCCAATTTTCAACACAATAGATTAATTCAGAATACAAGAAGGGTACAAAATAAATAATATTTTATAATTCCACTTACCTTATATCTAAAATATTAATTTAAATAAGAATAGGCTAGAGATAATATAAATGTCAACCTACTAGGCCAATGTAAACTGTCCACCATTAGGAGGAAAGGCTAAACTAATTAAACCATGGTTTGAAAATATCACATAATCCTATGTCCTTCAATCACATTTATTTTCTAAAGTTTATTCTGCAATGAAAATAAAGTCGCAAATTATCAAATATCCTCAAAAGTGGTCTCAATGTTTTTTCCCCTAGTAATAAAGTTCATAAAAGGTTTGTTGTAAAGAATATTAAATAGAGGGATACATTTGTTTATCGTGTACATATATTTGATAGGCGACACTAGCAATGTTTATGAAAGTAGAATGTTTTAGCTTCTACTATTAATTAGTTTTTCACAGAAAAGAGTTATTCTGTTCTTTCAGGAAAACAAACTTACCATAATATCTTTGACAGATCAGTATAACAACTTTGGAAAAAGAAGAATAAAGAAATAAAAGAAAATCAAGAAGGAGCTAAAAAGAAAAACTATGCAGTGCAAGACTCAGATCAATCATAAATATAGAACCTCTTCATCTGGTCTCTGGGAACTAAATGTGATTTTCTATTTGCTTTTTCAAAACTGACTTTGACAATTGTTATTAGATGCTGCCTGCTTAACAATGGCAGCTTTAAAATCTTAGACTGCAGTTGGAAATCTATCTCTAAGAAACAGCTGTGTTTGATTTTTAGAAATAGATCTATCGACTGTAAATATAATTAAATATAGAGAATAGTCTAATGATCAATTATTTCTTACTCATTGGATAAGTCATTTGAGTAATTAATCCCTGTATACTCCTTTCCTGTATAATGTGCCTTTAAAATAATTATTGTTCTGACCCAGTTCCCCAAACATGACAAACTCTCTGTATTTAAATCAATGATTCCTTTATTAGGAGCGCCAGCAGCTCTGGCAAAATGTTTCTCTTTCACCGCAGGCTAACAAGTTTGTCCGGCAGGGAGATGAATAGTTGTCTGCCACATCTTGTTTGTTTTTGTTTTTATTAAATTTGTATACCGCCTTCCTCCCGAAGGACTCAGGGCGATGAACAGCCACAGAATAAAACACATGGATACAAAAATTTAAAAATAGAATAAAAGTGAATTAAATAATTTGGCTAAGACAGAATTAAAATACCCAATAATTTAAGAAACAAATTAAAATTTACATTAAACAGGGGAAAAGATTTAGGCCAGGCCAGCTTGATGAAATAAAAGATTCTTAAGCGCGCGACGGAAGGTGCGCAGATCCGGGATCGTCTGTATCTCCGGGGGAGCTCGTTCCAGATCATAGGTGCCCCCACAGAGAAGGCTCTCCCCCTGGGGCCGCCAGTCGACATTGTTTGGCCGACGGCACCCGGAGGAGCCCTATGGGAACGTACTGGCATCTATTTATCTCCGCCCCCTGCCTTTTATCCCCAGAGCCAGGGTGGCCAGGGTGGGGCTTTGATAGCAGCGGTGGCTCTTCCTTCCCAAGTATCGGACCATGGATTTTCACTGCTCTCCTCTCCTCTGCCTTCTGCGCATCCGTGTGTCAGGCACTAGACCCAGATGTTCCTCCTCTTTCTCATCAGCCACCTCCAGACCTGGGGGCTGTTGACTCTCCATCTGAGAGCTGACGGATGGCCCAGTCTCTGCCTCTGTTTCTGTCAGCTCCATTCCCTCTTCCCCCCTCGGAGCTCTCAGGTTGCCTTGATGTTGACCCTGACTCCCATGCCTCCTCCTCATCTGATTTGGGGCTGGCGGTCGACAGGCCATAATAATTATTTCAAGAAATGTATAGATTCTATGATGATTTTTTTTCTGAAGAATTTAGAATGATATATGTGGGGTATTTTTACAAAATCATATAACTTTGTCAAGAGTATTTAATTCCTGTATAGACCAAATTTTATTGGACAACTAGACTAGAAAATTTTCTTCAATATCCTTGATGCATATGAGTATTCCCCCCCCCTTTCATTAGTTTTTTTTCCTCTATGTAGAATCTCTTCATTTTATGTCTTCTGACTATTTTCTATATTTAATTATACTTACAGTGGTTAGATCTATGTGAGGGAACCTGGATTTTCCACAGGAATTAGAAGAATAATTGTCTCTATAAACAGGACTGATGACCCTTCTAAGGGCACGGAAGTGAACTTTGCTTCATTAGATTAGGAACTTTAGAAATCCCATCACAAAACAACATAAGAAAACAAGACAAAGTGTACAAGGGGAGGAAAATTACAAGAAGCAGGAAATGTATTCATGTTTGAACAAGAAGATAAAAACGTTCTTTTTTGCATGATGTTGTACGAACATAGCTACCAAAGAAAGGGTTCTGCAAGGAAGATAGTAAGTAATGATGATGATAGCATGGACCTGATAGAACCAGTATGACAATTGCTATAGAAAGTAATTGGTTTAATCGAATGTCATGACTGAGTGCCAACTTTAAAAGCAAAAGAAGTATCATGAAGAATTCCACAAAATTTAGGAATAAAAGCAGAGGGCCTCATGACATGTACAAAGATTTTTGATCATACCAGAAAGTCATTGTAGTTTAATACAAAGAAACAATGGGGGCAGTTTAGAAATATATCAAGATGCAATATAGTGCCACATTTTAAACAAAACGGAAGTTTTAAAAGATATACTTGTGATTTATATATAATAGGTTGTCACAAAAACAAATATGGTATCCACACAGAACTTCCTTTATGCCCATTGCATTTGTTGCAAGTATGCAAATAAAACTTTTTTCACAAATGCAGTGCATTGGTTATTTTCAATATCTATCAGTAATGACTATGTTATATAGAGATAAACAAAAGGAACATGATCAAAAATGTAAAAAATAACAGCCAGAAACACGTGATTAAAGTTACATCTTTTTTATGTGTTTTGTGATGCATGTAAAAAAAAAAGGGTGGAGCTTTGATATCATCCAGTCCTGGATGACATCTTCGAGTCTCGCTGTTTGAGAAAGTTGCATAACATTCTCAGAGACTCTTCCCATCCTGGTTACAATCTTTTTGGAGTGTTGCCTTCTGGCAGAAGATACAGCACAATTAAAACTCGGACCACATGTTTTCTGAATAGTTTTTATCCCAGAGCTATAATTGCACTCAACAATGAACTAAAGGGCCACCATCAGTGAGCTGTTGGACATCATTACTTGGTCTGTTGTGTGGATGTTTGGGTGGTTTAGGGGTGGAGAATTGTGATGGTGCGAGTGTGTTTGGGGATTATTATGTGTGTTGGACCTGGTCTTTGGGTGTTAAGTGAATTTCGTTGTATGGGTATACTGTGTATACACGTACAATGACAATAAAGTTATTTATTTATTTATTTATTTGATTGTAGGGTTCTGGCTGCCATTTTCACTTTTTTGTCCCTGTACTTGTGAATTTTCATGTGCTGCCTATATCACAGTAAAAAAGAAAGAAAGAAAGAATAAAACAAATGGGAGCTACATAAGGCCAACATCTCAAAATTTCTGTAAACAAAACTAGAAAACCCCTAAAAGTTAGAATTGAAGGACATTTAATGATACAAGCAAATTACGTTTCAGAGATTTGTAGTCTTCTTAATAAAATCTTTTATGGAAAAAAGGGACATGAAATTTTAGAGCTATAATTCTGAGGTAGAGAACAAAGAGGAGCATTGAAACAACTTTATGAACAACATAAAATAAAATGGCACTAAATAGCTTAATTTCCAATTACATACATATATAACATGCTACGAGATATTTATTTGTTTTTATTTTGTAGTGCTCTTGACAAGGGACCTATCTAAAAGGATTTTATACATTACATTATTTCCTACTGGCACTTGAGAGACTATGTCTCGTACTAGGCATGTAAATATCATCAGAGTTTGGAATGGTGTACTCTCATGCTATATTTGAAGAATGGCATTACGTTTTTTGCACGATGCAGAATAGAAGTAAGGAATAGTAAGCTAAAGAAAGTAAAAGCATCAGAGAAGAAAAGGAAACATCATTAGTTTATATTAATATCATTCATTAGATTTCTTCCATGCTTCTATATCCTTGAACATTACTCTTGCTTCAACAGTGTCCATTAATTTTTCATTCATTGTTTCCTGTTGAATATTTCTAATTGCACTCTTTTTCATTTATCTAAACAAGCACATCTATCTTGGCTTTTTCTTTCCTTTCATCCCATTCACTCCTCTTCTCACTCTGTTTGGCTGTAATTCAGTCCTCCTTTCGTCTACATGAACAAACCACTTCAACATTCTTCCTTCATATCAACTGCCCACTTTTGTATTCAATTTACATTCATTCAGCAACATGTATTGTATTGTATTGTATTGTATTGTATTGTATTGTATTGTACTGTACTGTACTGTATTATTATATTATTTCATGTCTCTAGACTGCCCATCTCTCTCTTGATCCTATACCACAGAGGCTGCATTCCCAGTCCTCCTTCATTCAATTTACTTTTATTTTTTTCAGATCACATCCACCTCTCTCTCTCTTTCACACACACACACACACACACACACACACACAAACTTACATGCACACACACACACACACACACACACAGAGTAAGACAGAGATAGAGGGAGGGAGGGAGGGAGGGAGGGAGGGAGGGAGAGAGAGAGAGAGAGAAACACACGAATACACATAAAAGGGGACTGAATCATAATCTTGTATAAATAACTTATGTAAAGTAATTTATATAAGCATTCATTCTTCACAACAGACCACATACTTTCCTCCACTTTTCCGCCAGCATTTTTAACCATCACATTTCTCTATCTTTAGTAAACATTCCACCAATATATATACTACCTACACTGATTTTTCACCATTTATGTATTTTTTTGCAATTATTTTGTTCTCAGTATTGTGGTGGCAATGCAGAACACCATTGTTATTTTGAAGGATTTAGCGACATATTTTGATTTTTCTTCATCTTAAGAACAATCTAGAAGTTTAGAGCTGATTCTGAGCTAATCTGCTTGTTTGCTGAATAAAGGAGAAGCAGGGAGAAGTCAAAAAGCTTTTCTTATTCGTGAAAGTTTCCCACTTTTGAGTTCATGTGCCACCTGGTCAGGGTCAGTCTTGCAATCTCTTGATCACAGAAGCAAGGCCATGAAGTTATGGTGCCAGTTATTAATAAAAACTTTAGTATTGGCCTTCAATTTAATTTAATTTAATTTCAGATTTATATACTGCCCTTCTCCCCGAGGACTCAGGGCGGTGTACAGCCAAAATTAAAAAAAAAACCTAGAATATGAACATTAAAAACAATTAAGAATATATATAAATTTGGCCCCATACATTAAAAAGTGACAAACCAATTAAAACATTTAAAATTATTTTTAAGCAAGCCCGGCTTGCTGGAAAAGTTAGGTTTTGAGGGCACGGCAGAAGGCACCGAGGTCTTGGATTCTCCTTATCTCTGGGGGCAACTGATTCCAGAGGGTAGGTGCCCCCACAGAGAAGGCTGTCCCCCTGGGGGTCACCAGCCTACATTGTTTGGCTGATGGCACCCTGAGGAGGCCCTCTCTGTGGGAGCGCACGGGTCGATGGGAGGTCATTGGTAGCAGCAGGCGGTCTTGAAGATAACTAGGCCCTATGCCATGGAGCGCTTTAAAGGTGATAACCAACACCTTGAAGTGCACCCGGAAGACCACCGGAAGCCAGTGCAGCTCGTGCAGGAGCGGTGTTACGTGGGAGCATCATGCTGCAGGTAGCTTCTGCACAGAATCTAGGTTTGGGCACTGTGGAAACTGGCCGCCCTTGATGTATCTCTGCTGACATTATTAACGAGCTCCAGACAGCTTGTAAAAGATTTGGGTATCATCTTCCTTGGTATGTGTGTGTTTTTATGTTATGATTGTAAGTCTGATTGTTTGAGCTAATAATAAAGCTTTAAAAATCCCTTTATTTACTGGAGTGTTCATTGCCTCTGGATCCAAGAGAACCAACTGCTAGATCACTGTCCTGAAACTTGGTAAAACAGAGAGTTCTTAATACATACTCTAGAGTATATTGAAACTTACATTACATAATATTGAGACACAGCATGTTCTCAGCTTTCCATTTTATCTCCTTCTCCGCTCTACTGCTATCCTTTCCTGTCTGCTGTAACATCTCCTGTGGTTCTTGCAGAGTACACTGGAGTTCACTCAATTTTTTCTGTGAAACCCAGTTATATTGGTCTATAACACATTGATTTTCAGATTCCTACCTGGAGATTATAAAAGGAGTGATTTCATATCTCAAATACCAATAACAAGGAATTAAAGAAAACTAGTCATTCAAAATTTACTGTCACTATCAAGTAGAGGCTTTCAGAATACTTCTTACAATATTGCAATTCAGTAGAACACACGCCCAGGTATGAGGCATCTGGAGCTTCATAGAATTGAGGGTTAGAATAGATCTTTGCTGCATTTTTTTCTGGATTGAGACATCTGAAGTCTGGATTCTTCCAGGTTAGCGCAGATTCAGCAAACTGATACCCTAAATTTGAGGAGAAAGTAGTTCTTTTTACATCCTGAGAGAGTAGATTAATTCCTCAAAAATGACTCTGTATTCAAAGGAAATGTGCTACCGAATAGCAGTACCTTGAAGGGAATAGCAGGGAGAGCTATTGCCCTTAGGCATCAATTATTTATTGTTTTACAGTTTTTGAGATATCTATCACTTCAGCCTTGATAGAAGCTTAACTGAACATTCAGAAACCTTTGCTTGTGCATCTGCAGAAATCGCTCTGGGCTATTTTATATTTGCTGTATGTTTTTCTGCAGGGCAGCAACCATGTTAAAAGTGGGCAACAGTAATTTATCCTGTGTTATGTATCTGCCAGGCAACAAGATAAGCGCCAGGTTAGGGTATGATTTCTGTTTTAATGTAATCCATAACTGTTTTTATATTTTAGCATTCAGGTCATTTCCCTTTTATAAAGATAAAAATATCAAACTTGTTTTCATCTGACCAATTCTAACCAAAGAGTCCATTGACAATTGCAATTATATTTATTTATTATTTTTGCCTAATTTCACAGAAAAGAAAATGAGTGCTTTACATTGACTCATTTTCATAAATTGTCTCTACCTGAAAAAAACCTTTAAACCAAGCAAACTCATGATTTTTGTAGATTGTAAGTTGTAGATATCTAGGTTTCAGGTTTCTAAGGGGTCTAGGTCAGGGGTCACCAACCTTTCGGACCTCAGGGACCACTAAATTCATAATTTTAAATCCCATGGACCACTAATACGATCTGCCTAATGACCGGCTGGGTGAGCATGGCTAGGTGGTCATGTGATTGGGTGGGTATGGCCAACTCCTTGCCTCCCCGCCCAGGCTCCTTAGGGCCTCAACAGAAAGCAGTTGTTGCAGCTAAGCAGCCACCACGAGAAAGAGTTGGCAAAACAGCTCAGTTCAAATTGGATCTTACTGAGAAGGAGGCTCAGCAGAAGCACCTCACTGAGGATTACGAGCATAGGCTTTCCAAGTAGAGGGAAGACCTGTGGGAGTGCAAGGCCAGGTACTGGTGCCTGGAGGCTCAGTGGGCTGAGATGGTCAGCCAGTTCCAGGCCATGTTGCAGTCCCACTGGAACAAGGTCCTCCGGCTCTTCGCCACCAGCGGCACTTCCCTCCAACCTTCACTCAAAGCCCCACACCAGGAGGCTGAAGCAGATCCCAAGTCAGAATTTCTGCCCTCCTCCAACCCACAGAAAAAGACCCCAAAGGGGGAGACTGTCTGCAGCAACACAAACGTTCATTGCATGTATCAGTCCCAGGGGCCGTAGTTTGAGGACCCCTGATTTAGTGCAATATTAAAAATGCAAATAATTTTTCTTCGGACCACCAAAATTTTCTCGCGGACCACCAGTGGTCCACAGACCACCAGTTGGTGACCGCTGGTCTAGATTGTAGGTATCTAGGTGTTTAACTATTTTAGTGTTGGGGAAAACTCCTGACTGATTCCTTAGTCCCTGCCAGGACCATAGACAGCACTGGGCAAAGGGGAGCAGAATTCTAACTTCATAGGTTCAAATTATTACTGTCTGAAATCTCATGTGACACTAATTATTGACAATGGGGGCCAAAAAGTGTAGGCTTTGCATTTCTGTCTCTTTTCTTTTCTGCTCCAATTTCCTCCATCTGACTTCTAATTCACTGGAAAAGATTATCTTTGGTTGCATTGGTAATAATCTTTGAAACCCATTCCGTTCCTATCTATTAAAATGCACCTGCTGTATTTGTTCATTTGCAGTGGATTTCAAAGCATATTCACCAACAATTTTTGAACAGGAGATATCTGACAGTTGAAAAATACAGGGTTTTTTTTTTTTTTTTTTTGGAGTGGGGATGTTGCCATGTGAGATTTGTAATCTTCATCATTACAAAATGCTTCAGACATCTCCATGATCGATGTGAGCCCTCAGTTATCAGCTTCTCATTTGTATTCTAAATTTATGCTATGGAGAGTTGCCACTAAAAGAAGGAAATTTTTTTCTATCTCGTGTTTCATCCTCCCTTTTCCTTTGGAAAAATTTAATTTTGTTGATAATTCATTTAACTACAGATATAATAACTCATATCCTTTTTGCATACTCTGGCTTGTCAAGTCACCATTTTTTATAGATGATGATTACATTCAGCAGAGTTTGCAGTATTTAATCTTCCAAACTTCTTGATGTTTGCATAACACATAAACATTTTTGAAGTACAGAATTAGCGTGAAACACTAAAAAAAACCAGTCTAGATTTTATACGCTATCTGAATATTTCTGATATAACTTTCCATTACACAAACCAGTGTGGTAAAGATATTTGTGTCGGATTTGTCTAATGCAATTAATTCAATAGGCAGCGTATAAATTAAGGATGGGGAACCCACAGCTTTTCACATGCTTGAAAATAATGCTCAACATTTTTCTCCATAAGCTATTTGATTGAGGCCTCCAGGAATTGTAGGAAACCTGAGCACAGGTTTCCATCTCCCTTTTTCCAAAATGCTTCAGAAAATATAATGGTATTAAAATATATATAGTTAGTTGCTTCTTCATGAGATACTATAGTATCTGCAGCTAACTGATGAGGTCAATATGACAACATGAATGCAATAATATTATCATACAAATGCAATAACATCATCACACAAAAAGTATGTAGTTGCATTATACATATATGACTGATGAGATGACATTACACAAGTGTCCTCATCAGCCTGCCTTCTTTTTCCCAACCTTTTAAAGCTCATGGACCTGCTTTTTATTCTAAACAACCACAAAATTAGACACATTTGTCGGGGGGGGAGGGATAAAGATTGTATGAAACAATAAAAATTACCTTGGTGTAATTTATCTTTTTAAATCTTTATGGTTAAACCTAGGTTGAGAAATGGATATGGCCAATATTATTCTACCTTAAATTGCAGCCACTTCACTGCCCTTGATCTAAAATAGAAGAAAAGAAATCACCAACCATTCTCAAGACCAGGATTCCTTTGAGATTTAATTGAATGCGAGAAGCCACGTAAATGCAAATCATAAGCTATGAAAACCAATTATTCATGCAGATACACCAAGTACACTTCATAACTAAATACAATAGGTGCAACATGGATTGTTTTGGATTTCTTTTTTTCAAATTCTCTTTCATCCACTGGAGTTAGAAAGAAAAAAAAAACTGGACAGAACCACAGATTGTCACAACCGTTCCTTATCCTCTTTCTTGTGTGTATTTCTATTGTGTGGAAGATGGTTACTGGGCATCATGGTACCTATGATTACAAGTGACTAACAGAAGTGCTTGCATCTACTGTTGTTTGTTTTTTAACTGCATTGTACTAACAGAAGACTTTCATATTCCATATTCATGGGGGGGAGGAATCATAAATAAAACTATTTTTTTGATGATCCATGAGCACTTTATATACTAGCACTGCATAACATCACTCAGCTTTCTCTGTGGCATTATAACCATTGTGCTATGTTTCTTCTTGTTTATGTAGAAATTTGCAAGTTAGAACATTTTAATAAACAATGATAGCATTATCCCATTCACCTCCTAACAATGAAAAGAAAAAAGTATTTGAAGTGTTTAAGTGATTAGAATGTAACTGTGATTTAGTACCTCTTTTAGAGACTGGATATTTTGATCTCCATGTGATGATGCTTAACGCCCCCCCCCCCCAAAGAGCTGATATTGCCTTAAAAACAAAAGCAAAACCAAAAGGAGAATGTGTATTGCATAGTGTTGAAGAGATTTACAGTGAGAGAGAACTGCCTTACCAATGAAGTGTTATTTCAGCTTGAAATGCAATTGTGTTTCCTGAAAAGTATTTGCATAAGGAATACATCTTGCACCTGTTCTTTTTAGTATCACTTGATTCAACTCTAACTTTAAAATGCAAGTTTTAATAAATATTTTATTTGCCAATAGCTTTTAAAAATTTCCAACATGTACTTTTTCAAAGAAATTCTAAGTGAACCAAAGCTATAAACAAAATTATGCAGGTAAAATATAATTTCCACAAGCAAGACCTTATATATGTGATATTGCATTTTGCATTTTGAATCCCATTTCCATTTTCTTGAAACTATATGTGAATTGAAATTCAATAATTCAGGATTATAATGTTCTTTTTTCCAACCAAAACAAATACATTAAAAATTGTAAAAAATGTATGCAACTGAATAAAAAGTATATAATCGTGCATTTGTGAAAATAATATATGTGTCTGCATTATATTAGGGAAAATATTTATTTATCAAATGTATATGGCTGCCTGACTCCAAACTGGGCAGTGTATAATACCAGACACAAATAGAAGAACATACAAAAAAGAAAACAAAGGATGAACAGCTGGTAAAATAAAACAAACTTCATCTCAACATGCAACATTCTCACAAGGATCTACTACCCAACACAGACCAAAGTCTGAACAAAATCTTGGTTTAAAGGGCCCATCTAAACAAGGTAGTGTATGGGCAATGTGAATCCTTGGGATGGTGGAAGGGATGCTGTTTCAGAAGATAGAAGCATTAAGAGAAGGCCTTGTTCTTGTGTCCTATCAGGCAACATTGATCCCAAACATGCCAGCTTAGTTGGATCAATGCTTAAAACCTTTAATCAGTTACTTTGAAGGCTGTTTCTAATAAGATCTTCATAGCATTCTTTTACCTTTTATAGATAAAAGAAATAGTTTGTATAGACTTAAATAATAGTATCTCTCTCTCTCTCTCTCTCTCTCTCTCTCTGTGCGTGTGTGTGCGTGTGTGTGTGTGTGAGAGAGAGATTTTAAATACACAAGATGATCAGACTGTAAATAAGATTAAAGAGAAATGAAATGAAATCCAAAATGTGCAACTATAATACCACTACACTGATAATTTCTTTAGAACTGATGTAGGTATGTACATAGCAGAAATCTTTTGACTGAGATTTCCATGAATTGTCCCAATTCATTCTTCTCAAAACTTCATGCAATTTCGGGTAAACTTCAGAACCCAATCACATTCTTAAATCTACATTTTCTCCCAGAATTTTATGATGCAGTTTTCAACAGAAGTTACCTAAAGAGAGGGAGTCCAAGGAATATTATGGCCTTTTCCATTTCAGTTTAGAAATGAACAACTGAAGATCTGAAAGAAGCAAAATAGGCAATGGCTCCCTGGTCTTCAGAAATCAATCCTATGAATGTTAACAGCACATATTCCATCTTCATAGCCCCAGTCAAAAAATGTCTGCATGATACTAAGGCTCTGGCTGTTTTTTCATCACGTTGGGGGGGGGGACTGCATTGGCTCTGGAATATCTGGAGGCAAATTTTCCAATTGCATTCTTCAAAACATGGTTTTATATGCTAAATCTCTGCATTAGAATGAAGCAATCAGATGAGCTGCAAAAGATAATTATAGTAGCAAGGCAGAGTCTAAACTGATTTTTCTTTTTTTAAAAAGTTTCTGAATATAAAAAACAAAAAGGAGGCCCCTGAGGTAAAAAAAAATCATCTTCAAAATAAATTCACATATTATTCTAAGAATCAAAATTTAGGGATTGCAATAACTGTTCATTATTTGTACTTCAGTAGAACGCGCACCTGGGATTTTAGGTGCTATTAACTAACAATTATAATATGGACATAGGTCTGGGCAAAGTGCTTTTTAGAATCTTTGACAGATACCTTCCTAACATGTTTTCCAGGTTTTAAGAGGAATCTCTCTGTCTCTGTCTCTCTGTCTCTCTCTCCTCCCACACACATGAACAGATTTCGCTGTTTTACAATTTAATCAGCTTATATTTTATATTTATATTTTACTGTGTTCTATAAATCTTGGTGAAATGTTAATATATATTGTTAGTCCATGTACTATATGCCATATACTAAACAAACAAACAAACAAATCAGTTGCATTAAACAAAGTTCAGGTTGCCACTATCTTCTACAGCAGCAGTCACCAACTAGTGGTCCAAAGAAAAATTATTTGCATTTTTAATATTGCACTAAATCAGGGGTCCTCAAACTACTGCCCCTAGGATGGATACAAGCAATGAATGTTTGTGTTGCTGCAGACAGTCTCCCCCTTTGGGGTCTTTTTCTGTGGGTCGAACGGGGGCAGAAATTCTGATTTGGGATCTGCTTCGGCCTCCTGATGTGGGGCTTTGGGTGAAGGTTAGAGGGAAGTGTCACTGGTGGTGAAGAGCCAGAGGACCTTGTTCTAGTGGACTGCAACATGGCCTGGAACTGGCTGACCATCTCAGCCCATTGAGCCTCCAGGCCTAGTACCTGGCCTAGTCCTCAGTGAGGTGCTTCTGTTGAGCCTCCTTCCCGGTTAGATCCAATTTGAACTGAGCTGTTTTGCCAACTCTTTCTTGTGGTGGCTGCTTAGCTCCAACAACTGCTTCCTGTTGGGGCCCTAAGGAGCCTGGGCAGGGAGGCAAGGAGTTGGCCAGACCCACCCAGTCACATGACCACCTAGCCACCCCACCCAGCCGGTCATTAGGCAGATCATATTAGTGGTCTGTGGGATTTAAAATTATGAATGTAGTGGTCCCTGAGGTCCGAAAGTTTGATGATCCCTGTTCTACAGTACCCATTTTTTCAGAAAAACTTTGATTTGATTGAAAATCCTACCACAGAAGAAGAAAAATATCCATTTCAAATGTATACTTTAATATAAAACAAATATTTGCTATGGGTTGAAGGTGGTTGTACTTCCTCATTTAAATCTAATATAAAATTTATGTTTGCTTAATCTGAGCTTTCTGGTTTCAAAGTAGCCTGCTCTTAAGTATTGCAGAATCAAACAGATTAAATCCTCTGATATTTCTCTCTGCATTTGGACTCCCAACATTGGACAAATCAAAGGGACATGCTACACTTTCCTCCTCCTCCTCGTCCCTCCCTCCCTCCCTCCCTCCCTCCCTTCCTTCTTTCTCATGGACAGTCAGATGTTTAGACTGGATTTAGCATTTTTATCTTTCTATCAAGTCCTTCCCAAGGACCTAGGGTAGGCAGAGGTTCTTGTTTGATGGAATTAAAGGTATCAACACAGAATGAAAGTTGTTGCATGTATAAAATACCCCATCCCCCAGAAGAATTTAATATTTTGGGAAATATTAAAAAGGCAGGATAAAATATTTTCTCTAAAGGAGAAATAAAAAAAGTCTTAAGGGAGACAGAAACTAGTCCAAGTTTCCCTGCCCCAAGGGAGGTCTAAGTGATATTAGCAAAAAAAGCTAATATTATATATACTATTAGCCAAAAAAGCTAATGCAATCCTTGGTTGTATAAACAGAGACCTAGAATCAAAATAATGTGAAGTATTAGTACCGCTTTATAAATCCTTAATAAGACCACACCTGGAATACTGCATCCAGTTTTGGTCACCACATTACAAAAAAGATGTTGAGACTTTGGAAAAAGTGCAAAGAAAAGCAACTAAGATGATTAAGGGCCTGGAGGCAAAAACATATGAAGAATGGTTTCAGGAATTGGGTATGACCAGTCTTGAGAAAAGAAGGACTAGGGGTGACACAATAGCAGTATTCCAGTGTGTGAGGGGATGCCACAAAGTAGATGAGGTCAACTTGTTTTCCAAAGCACCAGAAGGCAAGACATGAAACAATGGATGGAAACTACTCAAGGAGAGAAGCAATCTGGAATTAAGGAGAAGCTTCCTAACAGTGAGGACAATTAAACAGTGGAACAGCTTGCCTTCAGATGTTGTGGGTGCTTCATCACTGGAGGTTTTTAAGAAGAGATTGGACAGCCATCTGTATGAAATGGTATAGCATCTCCTGCTTGATCAGGGGGTTGATCTAGAAGACCTCCAAGTTCCTTCCAGTTCTGTTATGATTCTTTGCTAATCAATATTCTTGCAACAGGTTTATTGCTCCTTCAGCTTTGCAGAGGCGGCATTTGCTGTCTGTTGCTGTCTTTATTCTTATTCTTCTTTCTCTCCCCCACCCCGCCCATTATTTTATGTAGCTTTTTCATTAACCCAAATATAGTACTAATTTTTATTAGAACATCTCATTTATTTATTTGACAATATCCTGTTTAATTTCAGTAAAGATACATCAGCAATGATGCCTGCTGGCTGAAAAATTCTGGGAGCTGCAGTTCACAAATCTTTAAGTTGCCAAGGTTGAGAAACACTGGGTTTAAACAAAATACAAGTAAGGGGGGGAGCTCCCATTACTTGTCCCAGCTTCTGCCAACCTAGCAGTTCGAAAGCACGTAAAATATGCAAGTATTTTACCCCACACAGAGAGGACTCGCAATCTGGGCGTCCTCCTGGACTCACGGCTGTTTGTAGAAGAGCACATGATGGCCGTGGCCAGGGAGGCTTTTTATCAGGTTCGCCTGATCCACCAGTTGCGTCCCTTTCTGGATTGGGATGCCTTGCGCACAGTCACTCACGCTCTCGTCACCTCCTGTCTGGACTACTGTAATGCTCTCTACATGGGGCTCCCCTTGAAGAGCACTCGGAGGCTCCAACTGGTCCAGAATGCGGCTGCGCAGGTAGTTATGGGTGCACCTCATTACGCCCATGTAATACCTCTCCTGCGCGAGCTACACTGGCTCCCAGTGGTCTTCTGAGTGCAATTCAAGGTGTTGGTTACCACCTTTAAAGCGCTCCATGGCATAGGACCAGGATACCTACGGGACCGCCTTCTGCCACCAACAGCCTCCCACCGACCAGTTCGCTCCCACAGAGAAGGACTCCTCAGGATGCTGTCGGCCAAATTATGCCGGCTGGCGATACCCAGGAGGAGAGCCTTCTCTGTTGGAGCCCCCGCCCTTTGGAATGAATTGCCCCCGGATATTCGTAACATCTCTGATCTCCGGGTCTTTCGCTGTGCCCTTAAGACCCTACTGTTCCGACAGGCGGGGCTGTCTAATTGAATGATTTTAAATCGGGTTTTAACTTTGGGTTTTAAAATTCGGCCAAAACTATTTAATGAATTTTAATTAATTTTAACTTTGATACTGCATATTTATGTTTTAATTGGCTGTACACCGCCCCAAGTCCTTCAGGAGGAGGGCGGTATATAAATAAAATTATTATTATTATTATTATTATTTAAGTAGAAAATTAGGGACCACCCATTGTGACCGAGGCCCACGTAGTGATTACCAAACACAATTCAGTCCTGAACAAACTTATTTTATTAAAACAGCTGAGAATTAATTCATTTTCAGCCTTAATCCAAAACAAATTCTTCAGCCTTATCACCAAACTTTGAGGTCTTTGGCAACCTGCCAAAGGCTTTTCTTGGCAAAACCCCCACAAAGTTCAAGAGATGCTGATAAGAAGCACTGGAATCAACGTTGCTTTTCTACAAAGAACCCAACGGCTCGTTGCTGATCTTTTAAACTTTATGGGAGTGGCCTTACCCCCAAGTTGTCCTTTTTTCTTCAGCTGCTCTTGCCTTCTGGCAGCTATTCCCATGCATGCACTAGGGACAGGCTCCTCCTGTTCCTCTGCCTCTCTACTGTCCGCCTCTGGAGGCTCCGTAGTCTGTGCATCGCTCCCAGATGGCCCTGGCCCCATCTCTGCCTCTGACGCAGCACTCTCATCCGGGCCTTCCCCTGACTCCAGGACTGGCCCATTGTCCTCCCCAGCCTCCTCACTGTCTGATTCCGCTGCCAGATCTGCAGACTGCTGGTGGACCACAACACCACCTTTGGTGGGAAGGTAACAGTGTTCCATGCGCATTTGGCATTTAGTCATGCCAGCCACATGACCACGGAGATGTCTTCGGCTCTTCGGCTTTGAAACAGAGAGGAGCACTGTCCCCTAGAGCCGGGAACGACTAGCACATATGTGTGAGGGGAACCTTTACCTTTACCTAAGTGTTATTTTCCCCCCCCCTCTCTCTCAACACACACACACACACACACACACACACACACACACACACATTCTTTCAGGTTGCTTTGTTCTAATTTTTTTTTAACTTCATATCCTACAGCAGTATTGGAGGGCCGATACAAAAAAATACCGTATGAGCTGAGACTGCCCCTGTGGACAAGGGGCCGTTGAAACTATAGCTCACATACTGCTATACTGCATCTTCTATAAGGATTCACAAATTCACTTTATAACACCTTACCTAATAAAATATCTAGGAAATACTGATCTTTTTATATGCAACTACTGTTATCTGATCAGTGTGAAGTAGTTTCTCTTAATGTGGCTACATTCTGCTATGTTGTATGTATAATTAGGCAAACTTTAATTGCCTGCTGTTAATCTGCCACCAATTGCAATATATTATTGTCTTTTATTTTTACTTATTTTGAAAAGATTTATAGAGCCACCTACTTGCTCACAGCGACTAGGCTTTACTATTATTATTGTTTTATTTGCTGGTCTTCGACCATAATAAAAGTTGATTGATTTTATTTCATGTCTGTGGCCTCCTCCCACAATAGTCAATCAATGCTTTCAGCTTATCTTACCGATTTG
The DNA here is from genome assembly GCA_012654045.1 of Ptyas mucosa. NCBI lineage: Eukaryota > Metazoa > Chordata > Lepidosauria > Squamata > Colubridae > Ptyas > Ptyas mucosa. Next base: position 2,384 of record WNWU01021091.1, on the reverse strand, counting down.
TTGAAAGAGTCATTGTAGTGAGCCAGTTCTTATTTACAGAAAAAAAGTTTTCTGCTAGCAGAATTTCCAAACTCTGTAAAACAAATCCACCTTCTCTTTGGAGACACATTGAAAGCCAACTTGGCTAACAGGCAGATTAACCATGTATGCCAAAGGGAAATGTCAGTTAGCTACCTAAACTGCTAGATTTAATTTATTAGCCAAGGATTTTGCTGGGATAAGGCAGCACTCGCTGATTGGTTCCTGGCTATTTGGATGATATTCTCATAGAACTGTCTTTGAAGTGACCATTTGAAGTGATTATTTATCTCCCTAAACCTCATGCGGTTAAATCTATGCACTGATGGTGCCTTCAGGTGCATGAGGCTCAGTGGTTGTCAGTCTTCCCAGGTAAACCAGGCAGAAAACATGACTAGATAAGCTAATTCTATTTTACTGCAAGGCTACATTAACAGAATCCTGCAAGCCTGAAAGCATAAATATGCTGCAGACATTTTAAACTGCCTGATCCATTAGGTGGGTCTTTCCTAAGTTTCTTTTTTTTGGCCATTAAGCAAGTGTGTTAAGCTCGGCTTGTTTCCTTGGCTGCATCTTTCCCCCTCATCTTTCAAGATCATTCTCACCTACCATTTTTTAAAAAAAAGTTTTGACAATGAAAATTTCTTGGAAATGTAACTCCACCATGGGTCAGTCATACAACAAATTTCTTTTCTCTCTAGCTGACAACTTCATTTGTCAGAAGGTGGAAGAAGGGGTCTATTAACCTGGATTTAACCCTACCAACAATGAGAAATTGCATATGTAAAGGTCACTACAGCCTTAGCAAAAAGTGTTTTTCTTGCGTTCATGATATCAAAGGGAATAGAGAAGACTCAGATTGTATATTGGATTTCAGAAGCAAAGATTTCGATGAACTAAGATAAATGGTAAATCTATTCCAATGGTTAAAAATCCAGAATAAGTCCAGGAAAAATGGGAAGTTCAGCAAAATGATATACTGAAAATGGAAATTCCGAACAATCCTTATATGAAGAAAAAAAATGGAAGACATTTCAGAAACCAGAAGACATGTCCGAAGAAACCAGATAGGGTTTTAAAAGTGCTGTCAATAAGAGAAATGGAAAGATGGGTTCATAACCAAAGAAGTATACAAGGCAGTCACAGAAAGGGATTGTGTTAAAAAGGCTAAAACTCAGAATGAGCTGAGGTGTGCAAAAATGTCCAGAACAACAATGGGTACATCAGAAACCAATGGAAAGATAAAAGGCTTGTAGATCTGTGGTGAGAAGAAAAGGGTAAACTGCTAATAAGTGATAGCCAGAAGGCAGAAATCTATATTTTATATGTATCTTCTCTCAGAAAGTAAAAAAATTCTCTGGCCATTATTATGCCACTACTGGAAGGAGGGGGCTCCAGCTCAGGATAGACCAGGGGAGGATCAAAGAACACTTGGGTATTTCAGTTTAAGCAGTGGTGGGATTCAAATAATTTAACAACCAGTTCTCTGCCCTAATGATTTCTTCCAACAACCAATTCACTAAACTGCTCAGAAAGTTAACAACCGGTTCTCCAGAAGTGGTGCAAACTGGCTGAATCCCATCACTGAATTTAAGTCTTCAGAGCCAGATAGTTACATCCTAGAGCAGGGGTCTCCAAACTTGGCAACTTTAAGACTTGTGGACTTCAACTCCCAGAGTTCAAGCTGGCTGGGGAACTCTGGGAGTTGAAGTCCACAAGTCTTAAAGTTGCCAAGATTGGAAACCCCTGTCCTAGAGTACTAAAGGAACCAGAAGAGATGATTACAGAATTGCTAACGGTAATCTTTGAGAATGTCTGGAAAACTGGTGCGGTTCCAGAAAACCTACAAAGAACAAATGTTGCCTCCTTCTTCAAGGAAGGGAAAGAAAAGGATTCCAAACACTGCAGACATGTCAGCTTGACATCTCTATTAGGCAAGGTCCTCAGGCAGATTATTGTTAAACAGCCTGCTTGTGAGCTTTTGTACAGGAATGCAACAATTAACAGAGGTAATGTACGTTTGTCAGAAGCAAGTTATGCCTGACTACTTTTTTCTCCTTTTTTGACAGTTACTAGCTTTAATAGATTGTGCCAATGCTATACTTTGACTGATGAAACACTAATGATATTCTCATTAATGAAATGTGGAATAGATGATATAACTGTTAGATGGATTCATAATTGGCTGAATAATTGTATTCAGAGAGTACTCGTGAGTGGCTCCATGTCAACTTGGAGAGTAAAAATGAGTCAAATGTCATTGGTTCTGCCCTCACCTCTATGCTGTTCAACCTTTATTAAAGGAAGGAAGGAAGGAAGGAAGGAAGGAAGGAAGGAAGGAAGGAAGGAAGGAAGGAAGGAAGGAA
>WNWU01021089.1:0-20699 GCA_012654045.1 Ptyas mucosa | reverse complement strand
GATAGATAGATAGATAGATAGATAGATAGATAGATAGATAGATAGATAGATAGATAGATATAGATGGGTGGATGGGTAAATAGGTACATGGGTAGATGGATAAATGGACAGATAATTTTCTGAAATAAATTGCCTTATCTATATATATAAAAGTGAAAGCCACTCACTTGAAATTTGCCATGTATGTTCCTCTTGGCTTCTAGGTGCTCACTAAGAAATGATTTTTTGAAATGACCATCAGAACATTAGTATTTCCTATATTATTATAACATGCTCTGATGCTAATTAGTTAGACATTCTACTCCCCCTCCCAACTTGAAAATAACTCTGGAGAGAATGGGATAACACAGCATAGTCTTCTGTGGGGCAAGCCTCATGAAGAGAAGGGGCTAGAAAGCCTGAGGGAGGGAAGGGGAGAGGAGGCTTCTGTGGGGCAAGCCTCATGAAGAGAAGGGGTTAGAAAGCCTGAGGGAGGGAAGGGGAGAGGAGATTATCTATGGGGCCAGCCTGAGGGAGAGAAGGGGAGAGGAGAGGAACTATGGGGAAAACCTGAGGGGCAGAAGGGGAGAGGAGAGGATCTGTGGGGCCAGCCTGAGGGAGAGAAGGGGAGAAGAAAGGATCTATGGGGCCAGCCTGACGGAGAGAAGGGAAGAGGAGAGGATCTATGGGGCCAGCCTGAGGGAGAGAAGGGGAGAGGAAAAGATCTATGGGGCCAGCCTGGGGGAGAGAAGGGGAGAGGAGAGGAGAGGCTTATGTAGGACAAGGCTGAGGGAGAGGAGAGGAGAGGCTGGTCATAACTATTCATTAATTTTCAAACTCTGTTGATTTATCAAGCCCGATCACATAGTTTCGTAGTGGAGCACGGGTATTCAGCTAGTCTTTAATAATGTAATGCAGAAAGAAATTGTGTTGCTCATTTTCTCATTTGTTTTTAATTAAATGATTGATGTGAAAATTTCCTAGGTTCACAAACATTCATTTGTAAAGGGCAGAGAAGAAGTAAAAGAATTCTCAGAACTTTCCTCCTTCCAGGGTTCAGGCTTTCCAATCCATCTATTCATCAACATCTTTTAAGCAATCAACCTTAAAAGAATCTGGCTCTAACTTCCCCCAGACTGAGCCAAGGCAAATAAAAATTGATTCAAGACACTAGTCCACTCATTCACTTGTCTTGGATTGTCTGGGTACAACTCAAGCTATTGAGAGCTTCCATTCACCTCTGTCCCATAACATGCACTATGAGGAAACATAGTGTGTTGGCACATGGATATTGTGGCATCAGAGTTTCTAGACTATTACTAAATTAGTTGATGGTTGCCTTCCTGCCTTCTTGTCTCCCTCCCTCCTTCTTTTTTCTTTTCTTGTTTCTTTTGTACCTTTGATTCAGACTCCTGGCAACTGCCTGGATTTCACCCTGCAGTTTTCCTGGCAACATTTTCAGGCCCAAAAGTCACACAACTGGCCTAATGCCACTATACCAAACTGTTTCTCTCCAGTACTGCTTGAGATCACCCAAATAACATTTTGATGGCAACAAAACCATTCTACTTTTCAGAACATTAAATTAGCATTGAACTCTGTTGAGCAGAACAGAGTCGAATGCTAGTTGATGAGTCCATGAACTTGGAGGAGCAATAGTCTGTGTCCTGTTTGTGTTCATGCCTTCATGCCATGGACAAAAGAGTACAGAAAAGACCAACGAAGATGATTAGAGGGCTGGAGGGCTAAAACAAATGAAGAACTAGAGTGGAAAGGCTGAGAATATTATGGGTCCCCCTCTCCTAAGGAGGTCCATCTGTGGGACCAAAAAGAAAGGCCTTCTCCATGGTGGCTCCCTCCCTGTGGAACATCATGGCTTGCAGAGATAAGATTGACCCTCCCTTTTGACATTCTTCCTCAAGGCCCTGAAGACCTGGTTTTGCCAATGGGCCATGGGGACCCCAGAGTGAGATGGAGCAGATCAAGTGGATCATTTGATTGTGGTCTCCAGAGAGGGTGGGGCTATTGCTTTTCTACTGTTCCTGTATTGTAAGCCTCCTAGGATCCCTGAGAGTGAGTTGGGTGACCATATACATTTTCTTAAATAAAACAAATACATACAGAACAGCAACAGTGTAGCCCAGTGGCATATCCTCAGCAGAAAACTATAGTCCATATACTGTATCTATATTGTCAAATTTTGAAAGCTTTTGCGCATTTTTAACATAGCACTAAACTACTATGCTATAGAAAACACATCTGATAAAATGCATGTTATCAAATGCTGTATCTTGTCTGATGCTTCGCCTCTGGCATGATTTATTTATTTATTAAATTTATAATTGTAAATTTATTTAAGTTTATATTATCCTCTTCTGCTAGAAGTGTTCAGTGACTGAAAAGCGCTTTCCTGCATGACTGCGTAAAAGCATCATGTTATTAAAGTCTGCACAACAGGGGCATATTTTCAATAAATTTATCTGACATTTATCTCAAAATAATAATAATAATAAATTACTGGTTTATGATGGATGGGTAATAGCTGTGTGAAATAAGAAACATTGCACAATTATTCAAATATTCGGAAAATAATGCAGGGCATTAATTCAAATAAAATTTCCAAGCACTAAATTTGTTGAGAACATTCGGTCCAAATCTTTAATGCATTTCTCAGTAACTTAAAAGGTATTAAAATGGATATTAACTTGAAAGGCAATACTTTATTTTGAAAATAAATGCAGAAACAGAATATAATGCAGGGAAAGTTATTGTCTCAAATATTCGAGAACCACTCAATCATGGAACAATATAAATTAGATGGAGAGCTTTGAATCCAGAGTAAATAGAAGGACCAAAAGAAATAGATCATGTTGTTGTTAGTTGCAAACCGTGTCCAACCCATCGCGACCCCATGGACAATGTTCCTCCAGGCCTTCCTGTCCTCTACCATCCTCTGGAGTCCATTTAAGCTCACACTGACTGCTTCGGTGACTCCATCCAGCCACCTTGTTCTCTGCCGTCTCCTTCTTTTGCCCTCAATTGTTCCCAGCATTAGGCTCTTCTCCAGTGGGTCCTTCCTTCTCATTAGGTGGCCAAAATATTTGAGTTTCATCTTCAGGATCTGGCCTTCTAAAGAGCAGTCAGGGTTGACCTCCTCTAGGACTGACTGATTTGATCGACTTGCAGTCCAAGAGACTTGCAGGAGTCTTTTCCAGCACCATACTTCAAAGGCCTCAATTCTTTGGCGCTCAGCCTTTCTTATGGTACAACTTTCACAGCCGTACATTGCAACTGGGAAAACCATAGCCTTGACTATATGCACTTTTGTTGTGATGTCTCTGCTTTTTAGTATGCTGTATAGATTTGCCATAGCTTTTCACCCCAAGAGCAAGCATCTTTTAATTTCTTGGATGCAGTCCCCATCTGCAGTGATCTTTCTTTGAAAAGTTTTAAAGATTTACAAACAATTTTCCCACCCTCCTCCCCCCTCCCAACCCAACCCTCCCCCCCCGGACTTCCCAGAGCAAAATACAAGATATAGCATTTAATAAACATAAGCTAACATATACAAACTATCTATAGACTCCTATCTCCCTCTTGCACTTTAACTCCCCTTTACATAGCTAAATATTAAATTTCCCTTAAATATCTTCTTTTCTTCATTCATAAACTATTTGAAACTTCTTAGTCCCATATTTATTTTGAATATAGTCAATCCATCTTCTCCATTCCAATATATATCTCTCATTTGAATAGTCCTTCAAATATGCTGAAATTTTGGCCATCTCCGCTAAATTCACTACTTTTAATGTCCATTCTTCAATAGTAGGTAGATCTTCCTTCTTCCAGTACTGCACCACCAAGAGTCTGGCTGCAGTTATTAAATTCAAAATCAAATTAGTCTCTATAACCGTACAATCTGTAATTATACCCAATAAAAACAACTGTGGGGTAAACTTTATCTTCTTTTTAAGAATATTTTACATAATCCACCATATTTTTATCCAAAATGCCTTGATTTTCTTGCATGTCCACCATATATGATAATACGTGGCATCAACACACTTACATCTCCAGCGTTTAGATTGTAAACTTGGATACATACAAGGTAACTTTTTAGGGTCTAGATGCCATCTATAAAACATTTTATAGAAATTTTCTCTCAGGTTTTGGGCTTGCGTAAATTTTACATTTCTAATCCATATTTTTCCCACGTTTCCATCATTATTAGTTCCTCAATATTTTGTGCCCATTTTATCATACAGTCTTTAACTAACTCCGTTTCCGAATCTATCTCTATCAATGCATTATACAACCTTTTTATATGCATTTGACTTTGGTCTCTAATTTGTTTTACCAAGTTTTCCTCATTTTGCAAGATACCAATTTTCTGATCATCTTTCCATCTAGCTTGCAGCTGTCCATACTGAAACCAAGTTTGAATTATCCTTTCTTCTTTTAATACATTCAAAGACTTTAACTGCGATATTCCTTTTTCCATAATAAGGAGCTCTTTGTAAGTGATCACATCTTGTTTTTGTTCTACGCTTATATTCTCTATCGCATGTCTAGGTATTGTCCATATAGGTATTTTATTGTTTAGTTTATACTGATACTTTTTCCAGACACGTAATAACGCATTCCTTAATATATGACTTTTAAAAGTCTTATCCACCTTTTTATCATATAATAAATACGCGTGCCATCCATATACCAAATCATATCCCTCAATATTCAATATTCTCTCTTCTGTTGAGTTAATCCAATCACTAATTGCTGAAAGGGCAGCTGCCTCATAATACAATCTCAAATTGGGCATTTTGAGACCTCCTCTTTCACGTATATCTTGCATTATTTTTTGCTTTATTCTCGTTCTCTTCCCTGCCCAAACAAAATTACTAATACCCTTCTGCTATTCCTTCAAATTTGCATCTTTTTTAAGTATTGGTAATCATTTGAAAAAGAAATAAAAACTTCGGCAAAACATTCATTTTTACTGCTGCTATTCTTCTCAACAAAGACAGTTGTAATTTTTTCCAGTTTTCCATCTCTTTCTGTATTTTTTGTCACAAGGGTTCGTAATTCTACTTATATAATTTCGCATTTGAAATCATAATGTAGACCCCTAAATATTTAGCCTTCTTTACTATTTCAAATCCTGTTACTCTTTCTATTTCTTCTTTTTGGCTTATAGTCATATTTTTAGTTATTATCGTTGTTTTGCCTGCATTTATTTTAAATCCAGATATTTGTCCATATTGATTAATTATATCCATTAAAGTTATAACTGATTGTGCTGGTTGAGTTAAAGTAACAACCAAGTCATCTGCAAATGCTCTTAATCTGTAGTCATAATGCCTAATTTTAATTCCCTTTATTTTATCTGAGCTACGTATTTTATTCAATAAAAATTCCAAAGTCAAATAAACAGTAATGGAGACAAAGGACATCCTTGTCTTGTTCCTTATTCAATATTAAAAGTTTCTGTTAAACTACCGTTGATTATTATTTGTGCTGTTTGTTTCTGATATATTGCCTTAATAGATTGTGTAAAATACTCTCCAAACTGCATCTTTTCTATTATTTTCAATAAAAAATTCCAATTCAATCGATCAAATGCCTTCTCCACAACCAAAAATATAAGCACCGCAGGGACTTGGTTATTCTTCCCCAAATATTCCAGTATGTTAACTATTTGCCTTACATTACTTTTCATTTGTCTCCCATTTATAAAACCAGTTTGATCATTATGAATCAATTGTTGCATAACCAGCATTAACCTATTTGCTAATATTTTAGCAAAAATCTTATAGTCTGTATTTAAAAGTGATAGAGACCAATAGTTTTTTGGCTGACTATGATCTTGATCCTCCTTTGGGATCAAAGAAATAAATGCTGTTCTCCAAGATAGGGGTACCTCTCCTCCAGATTGTATTTTGGTAAATAATTCTTTAAGTGGTTCCACCATTTCTAGCTGCAAATTTTTGTAACAAACAGATGTCAATCCATCTGTCCCAGGGGCTTTGTCCACTTTCAACTGTTTAATTGCTAAAACAATTTCTTCAGAAATTATTGGTTGATTCAAACCTTCCCTTTGCTCCTCTGTAACTATAGAAATATTCTCCTTCTGTAAATATCTATCTATATCTATGCCTTGAATTTCATCACTAGTGTACAATCTCGTATAAAATTCTAAAAATACTTTTTAAATCATATTTTGCTGATACACCTCTTTACCTTTATATTCTATCTTCTCTACAGTACGTAACTTTTGTTTTTTCCTTAACAAATATGCTAGCCATCTGCCTGGTTTATTAGCATTACAGAAAGTATTATGTTTAGCATACTGCAAACTAGTTGCAACCTGGTCTGCCATCAACATATTAAATTGCCCTCGCAATAAATTAATTGCTTCTTTTGTTTTCTTATCTGGTGGATTCAATGTTAATACTTGCTCTTTCTTTTTTATTTCCTCTTCTAAATCATTCCTTTTTTCCCCTGTCTACATCTATGTTTATTATTCAGATATATTAAAATACCTCTCATATATGCTTTGCTTGCATCCTATACCACTTCCATGGATGTACCTTTATGCATGTTCATAACAAAAAATTCTTTCAAAATTTTTTTACATTCTTTTAACCTCCAGGACCTCCTAGGTCCCTTTTCAGATTCCAGTTCCATCCAAACCAGGCTATGGTCTGTTAATGTTCTTGGACATATCTTCGTCTTCTTCACCCTAGAAAGAAAATCATTAGTAATTAATATAAAATCAATCCTAGAAAGAGATTGATGTCTGTCCGAAAAAAAGGTAAAATCTTTTTCTTCAACATTCTATTCTCGCCAGATATCTCTCAATTCCATATCTTCCATCATATCAAAGAAAGATTTAGGCAATCTGGCTCGCGTTTGAATATTTTGCGAAGGTCCTTTTTTGTCTTTTTTAGTATCCAAAACTCCGTTCCAATCACCCAGTAATATACACGATTTATAATCCCATTGTATTAGTTTAGTATGTAAGAGTTTGTAAAAATTTTCTTGTTGTTAGTTAGGTACATATACTCCAATTAAGAGTATTTTCCCCCCTCTATTAAAATTTCAATTGCTATGTATCGTCCTTGATCATCTGCTTCAATTAATTTAGCTATTAAGTTTTTTTTTAAGTATATAACTATACCATTTTTCTTTTCTGGTGCTGATGCTACAAAATATGTTCCCAATCTTGCGTTTATCAAATATTTTTGGTCTTACATTCTAATATGTGTCTCCTGCAAACAAATTACTTCATTTTTATACTGCTTCAAATAATGAAATATTTTCCTCCTCTTTTGCGGTGAATTTAAACCATTAACATTCCAAGTTAGAAATCTAGTTGCCATTTTTGGCACCTTGAAGCTTTTGGAGCATCAGCTGAAGATTTTCTTGCATTCTCCTCTTTGGCCTTGCTCCTCCCACTGCTTCTGTTTTTGTGGTTTCTTGAGTTTTCATCTGAATTTGCTGCACCTTTAATTCTTCTTTGCGCTTAGTTACCGCTCAGGTCTGTCTTTGATCCTTTGGTTCTTCTATTTTTTCAAATAACTGCAGAGCTTGAACAGTGCCTGAAAGTTGTATTAAATCTTCTTGATTAATCAAAACCCCTCCCTTGGGCCTGTGCCTGCATTTCTTCTTTCTCCCCCTTTCTTGCCTTCACTGCTTCCTTTCCTCTTCTGGCCTCTGGAGAAGGTGGGCATCTAACCTTTAATACATTTGTGTAAAAATCTCTTGCCTTCCATACTGTGTTGAGACAATATCTTTCTCCTGCGTAATTCACCACTAATCTAGCTGGAACCTCCCATCTGTACTGTATCTGGCGTTTTCTCAGTTCTTCCACCAAAAAAGCATAGTCCTTTCTGGTTCTCAACATTTTGGGGGGAATTTCTTTCAATATCACAACCTCCTGCCCTGCCACTTGAAGTTTACTTTTGTAGGAAGCTTGTAAAATTTCATTTTGTATCCTCCTTGTTGCGAAGTAAATTACAATATCTCTTGGTAAGTGCTTCTGTCTGGCAACCCATGAATTAACATGATAAATTTTGTTGTGATGTCTCTGCTTTTTAGTATGCTGTATAGATTTGCCATAGCTTTTCTCCCCAAGAGCAAGCGTCTTTTAATTTCTTGGATGCAATCCCCATCTGCGGTGATCTTGGAACCCATGAAAATAAAATCTGTCACTACCTTCATTTCTTCCCCATCTAGAAAAGCCAGGAATTGAGAGGGCCAGATGCCATGATCTTTGGTTTCTTAACGTTGAGTTTCAAGCCAACTTTTGCACTCTCCTTCTTCACCTGCATCAAGAGGCTCTTTAGTTCCTCTTCACTTTCTGCCATTAAAGTGGTATCATCTGCGTATCTGAGGTTGTTGATATTTCTCCCAGCAATCTTAATTCCAATTTTTGATTCATCTAGCCTCACCTGTCTCATGATGTGCTCTGCATATAAGTTAAATAGGCAGGGTGACAGTATACAGCCTTGCCGGACTCCTTTCCCAATTTTGAACCAATCAGTGGTTCTGTGTCCAGTTCTCACTGTTGCTTCTTGACCGCATATAGGTTTCTCAAGAGACAAATAAGATGGCCTGGTACTCCCATCCCTTTAAGAACTTGCCACAATTTGTTGTGATCCATACAATCAAAGGCTTTAGCATAGTCAATGAAGCAGAAGTAGATGTTTTTCTGGAACTCCCTAGTTTTCTCCATGATTCAGCGTATGTTGGCAATTTGATCTCTAGTTCCTCTGCCTCTTTGAAATCCTGCCTGTACTTCTGGTAGTTCTCGATCCATATATAGAGCCTAGCTTGCAGGATTTTAAGCATAATCTTACTAGCATGTGAAATGAGTGCAATGGTGCTATAATTTGAACATTCTTTGGCATTGCCTTTCTTCAGAATTGGAATGTAAACTCATCTCAAACAAATTGCCCATCAATAGGTACAAAAAGAGATTATCAAAGAGATGATCAAAAAGCCAAAAAGGAAAGAAAAAGTCCAAAATCTCTCTCACCAGCAATTGACACCCACATAAACAGGGATTAACACCAAGATTAACACTAGACCAACAATCAAGAAGCAAACAATATCCCAATCAAGCACTTGCCAAAGGAGCTAACAGTAAATAGCCCAATCAAGTAACCACCAAAATCAACACTTACAGGGCAAGCTAATAGTATATAAAATGAGAGCAGACCCCACTGCCTACTAGCACTGATGATATTACCTAGTTGGGTAATTAAATGTCTGCAAGCAAACACCCAAGCACAGAAAGCCCCAAGGACCCCATAGTTCAACCCAGAGCTATAAATATTCTCTTCTATCCATAGCTCAACCGGGATGAAAATCCATTCCATCAAGAACATAACCTGTTCTATTTCTTATTTGACTTCCAAGACCCAATGTGCCAATAACAGTATAGGAATACCAAATGAACTCTTAGTGAAATCACTGAGATAGCACAACGTTACCACAAAGCCAAAATTTATATTTGCACAAACACCTTGCCAAGATATGCTGCAGCACCAAAGCATTAATCCAGGAAAGCTGAATTGCTGGTTTCTTTAAACTTCCTAACACTTTAAACTTCCTAACACTCAATAATAGGGAGGCCATTAATAACAGAGCCGTGGGTTAGATGTACACACAGTATTGGCTACACACTTTGATGGACCAAAGCAACTGGCTGGAAATCAATCGGGGTTTGCTTATTTTTGTGAGAAGTTGAGGTTTTCTGGGTCCATCAGCAGCTGGGTTGCACTCAATATGTTCACATGTTCTTGATAAAAGTAGTTAACTATGGTTTGCTGGCAAACAAGGATTTCTGCTTCTACTGTAGGTATCCTCAGTTACCATTCCGCCACTGTTCATTTATAGTGTCACAAAGGAAATGTGGTAATTTAGGGGAAAAAAAGCTGTTCATGAATTGAGATGCAAACAAAACAATATAAAAACGAATAAACTTTGGTGATACTTTCTGAACCTCTGGGAGTTTTAGAAATCCTATTAAAGAGAGCCATTTAGCAAGGGTCAAACACAGATAATGTACACCTTGGAAAATCAAACTCAGGTAGCCTCAGGAAGAAAAGCTACCCATTTCTTCCAGTTTTGTCTATACAGAGACGCTATTATTCATTCAAACAAAACATGCAGCACTTTTCTTCCTGAAGCAGAACAGATAAAGTAAATATATAATATTTAGTATGATTATTGGGCTGCAAATTAAACTATCAGCTTCTTGGAAACATAGCAGAACAGACCCCCAGGAGCCATGATATTGGAAGAAAAAAATCCATAAACATTATGTGGAAAATAAGAATAAAATCACCTAACTTCCAGAATGCTGCAAAATATTGATAAAACGTATATAACAGTGCAGTGAATACATGAATAGACCCTAATCAATAGAAACAAAGTGAGAAATTAATCAGTAAAAATATTTTAAGCCTGCAGTACTGGCATTCCATCCATGAAATATTGAGGTATTAATTGGGTCTACCTGAGTATATGAGAATGTCAATATATAAAAATAGAAATGGATGTTGGTCAGCGATATTTAAAATATAACAGGAGAATTAAATCCTAGTTGCAATACAATGGTCTTTAAAAACAAAATGGAAATAGATAGATGATGATAGATAGATAGATGATAAATGATAGATGACAGACAGACAGACAGACAGACAGACAGATAGACAGACAGACAGACAGACAGATGGACAGACAGACAGACAGAGCTTACTCCCTACTTGAAACAAGTATTCATGTTTGTTATCTTCTTTTGTCTTTTTTTGTGGGGTGGAGGGGATGAGTGGAAAGTTGAAAACACTCTTTCTTTCAACTTTTCCCCTACCCAAAGAAACTATGGTCCTTTTTCTCTTTCTCAAAGAAATGAGAAAGGTTGAGGAAGTTCAGTTCTTGTGCCTCTTCTTTTCAGTTTATACATAGCCGATACGTCTCATACAAAGGTCAGGAAGTTTGGCTATGCAGATGATTGGGCTTTAGCCAATCAACATAAATCTTTTGAGATACCAATAGCAATAGCACTTAGACTTTTATACTGCTTCACAGTGCTTTTACAGCCTTCTCTAAGCAGTTTACAGAGTCAACCTATTGCCCCCAACAATCTGGGTCCTCATTTTAATGACCTCGGAAGGATGGAAGGCTGAGTCAACCTTGAGCCATTCAGAACTGAACTCCTGGCAGTGGGCAGAGTTAGCCTGCAATACTGCATTCCAACCACTGCACCACCACGACTCTTAATAATTGAAGATGTCTTCACTTCCGACTTACACATATTACCGTATATACTCGAGTATAAGCCGACCCGAATATAAGCCAAGACCCCCCAATTTTACCACAAAAAACTGGGAAAACTTATTGACTCGAGTATAAGCCGGGGGTGGGAAATGCAGCGGCCACTGGTAAATTTCAAAATAAAAAAAGACTGGTCAAAAGTGCAAGGACCTGTCAGAAATCACTTCTTTCAGCCCTCTGGGTAGTCCTTTTGTGCATATGGACTACTCAGAGGGCTGAAAAAATAATTTTTGACTGGTCCTCGCACTTGTGACCAGTCCTCGAACTTACGACTGTCCTCACATTTTACATTTTTGCCCTATTTTATCACCACGGTGAAGAGAAGCAGCTGTGAAATGAGTGACATGGTTGTTAAGAATGCTACAATGGGCATAAATGATGACCAGTCATAAGTGCGAAGACTGGTCAAAAGTGCGAGGACCTGTCAGAAATCACTTTTTTCAGCCCTCTGGGTAGTCCTTTTGTGCATATGGACTACTCAGAGGGCTGAAAAAGTAATTTTTGACTGGTCCTCGCACTTGTGACCAGTCCTCGAACTTACGACTGTCCTCACATTTTACATTTTTGTCCTATCTTATCACCATTTCTCTCTCCCCCTCTCTTTCTCATTCTTTCTCTCTCCCCCCCCTCTCTCTCTCCTCCACTCTCTCTCTCATTCTTTCTCCCCCCTTCCTCAAAGAGAGAGGTGGTAGGTTTGAGGAGAAAGATTGCTGTACAATAAAAAAGATGAAAGGGAAGAAAACCAACCCCAAACAAATATAAAGATAATAAGATAAAGAATGAATTGTTAAACTTTAAAGAATAAAAGAGAACAAATATGAATAAATAGCAATAATTAGAAACACACATACAAACATACAATGTATTTTCTTTGAACAGAGTATTTGGCCGGTTCACAAATTTAAACAGTGTTTAGTCATTTCAATTAAATTTACAATATCTATATTTCCTTTTTGCCATATTTATTCCTCATCTATTTTTTTAAAAAAACCAATATTACCCTTCATCCTCATCTCTAATCTTAATCAAATTCAAGTTTTCACTTCTATTCTATATTATACCCCTTCCCATTGTCATCTATTTTTATATCCATCCTCACATTGGTTAATTATGTAATATTACAGTTGTTCAATACAAATTCAACATTTTAATATAAATCAATTAGTTATATAACTATCTTTTTTGTATATTAATCAATATGAACATGAATATTCCAATTATTTCCATGCAATCCAATTTCTTACAAATCAATTACCGGTAATTATATTTACCAATAATAATAAACCAAATAATTTCCCCCATATATTCTTCCAAACCACAACTTAACCATTTCTGCTTTCAACACAATATACAATTAATAGTATTTCAATTATTACAATTCCCTAGTTAAATAGAGCTTTTTCTTTTGTGTTTTAAAATCTTGAACTCTCCTCTTTTGCCATTTGCCCTGAATTTCCCATTGTTTGCACCTACTTTTTTTGATGAGGAAAAATAAATCTGCCTTTCCAACATTGCAAGAAAATGAAAAAGAAATCTCTCTCTGCCTCACTTTGTCACGTTGCAGCAAAGACCCTGCTTAGTTTCAGTTTCGCTTTTTTAGCATAGCTGGGAGGGGGAGGGAAAATGCTCCAGCAATTTACCTCTTTGCAGCTAGCTAGCAACAGACCCCCGGTAAAACAGCTGAGAGCAAGTCAGCTGAGAGTCGGGAGGCTCTTCAAATCAACTTATGGTAATTAACCTATACTGACGCTGAAAGGGGCTGTTTTTTCTATTTTTGCAGACAGGGGTCTACTCATTTGTTTTCTTTTAAAAAGGCTTTTTTTTTCGTGACTCGAATATAAGCCGAGGGGGGCTTTTTCAGCCTGAAAAACATGCTGAAAAACTCGGCTTATATTCGAGTATATACGGTAGATAAGTACTTTCATAAATGGAGGCTATGATCTAATCCAACCAAGATGGAAGTAACGTGTTTCCATCTTTGTAATAGATCAGCAGGCAAAGAGTTTAATATACATTTCAAGGGAAACTGACTGACTCAATCACAATAAATATCCTAAACATCTTGGAGTCATCCTGGACAGGAATCTTTCCTATAAAGAACGCTTGATGAAGATGGGTGCCAAATTGAGAGGCCCAACACTCCCTCTCTCTCCCTCCTTCCCTCCCTCTCTTTCAATTCAAAGATAATTTGAGGGAGGGAAAGTTATCTTCCTTCTGGGTAATGATAGTACTAACATTTACAAGACAAAGAGAAATGTTGTGCTTGCAGTTAATTTGGGGACAGTAATGTTTCTGCTGTAATTTCTTGCTCCTCTATTGCTCTTGCTGTCTTTCTTGCACTATCCAAGAAGGATGGTGATGCTTTTCATTTTATTTTCTCTTCCATTTCACCATGGAACATTGACACAATAAAGAAGCTCTATCAGGCCAGACTTTTTTTTTAACACTGATTTTATCTGGTGAAAACATTCTGTAACTTCACATTATGGGTAGCCCTCGACTTATGGCCACAATTAAGCCCCAAATTTTTCTTGTTAAGCAAGTTGTTAAGTGAGTTTTGCCCCATTTTATGACCTACTCTTGCTATGGTTGTTATGCAAATTGTTGCAGTTGTTAAGTGAATCGTGCGGTCATTACGTGAACCTGGCTTCCCCCGTTGACTAATTGTCAGAAGCCAGCTGGGGAGGTTGCAAAAGGGGATCACGTGACCCTGGGACAGAGCAGCCATCATAAACACGAACCAGTTGCCAAGCAGCCGATTTTTGATCATGTGACCACAGGGATGCAGCAACAGTCATAAGTGTGAAAAAAGATCATAACTCCCTTTTTTCAGTGCTGTTGTGATGTCAAATGATCACTAAGCGAATGGTTGGAAGTTGGAAGTTGAGGACTACATGTAGAAACAATGAGCGGTACAACTTTATCAGATAGCTACTTTAGCTGTCGATTTTAAACCTAGACCATTATGAATGGAACCAAAATGAAACCAGTCTCATAATTAGAAGTTGATATGAAAGGTGAAAATAAAGGCAATTCAAATGACTGAATGTTAGAACTTCTTTGCCTAAAGGGAAGATTAAAAGTCTTGAAGCTCGTGGAAATTTGAAATTTGAATTGAACTGAATTCAGATTGAATTGAGATTGAGAAAGATGGACAGAATTGTCCCAACTGATCATCAAAGAAAATTAAATGGTGAGTCCAAGAAGAATTAAAAGGAAAGGCTTCTATAAACCACATCCAATTTATGGAACAGTTTACTACAACAGATAGTGATGGCCTTCAACATGGACAGAGTTTTAAAAAAACAATGACAGTTACAGCCACCAAAATTATAAGGTAATACAGGTAGTAGTAGTAGTAGTAGTAGTAGTAGTAGTAGTAGTAGTAGTACCAGTAGTAGCAGCAGCAGCAGCAGCACCTAGCCAGTGTTGTGATCTAGGCTTCCTGAGTCATTAAAACACACGAGTAGTCCCAAAAACTTCTTTTATTGCAACAGCTGTGAATTGCGTTCATTCACAGCTGAGTCCCAATTAGTTGCAAAAAGTCCTTCAGGAGAAGTCCTTTGGGATAATCACCAACCTTTATCTCCCTTGACACACTGCCCAAGACCTATTTGGCAAAGCCACATGGATTCCAGAATCAAACAGAGATGCCGACTGGGAACAGAATTAACAATGTTGCTTTCCTGCAAAGTGCCCATGTGCCTTTGCTCCTCTTTTAAGCCTTATGGGAGCGGCCAATCATCTCCAGGCCTTACTCCCGAGTCATCCCTTTTGTTTTAACTGTTTGTGCCTTCTGGCAGTTCTGCACATGCACGCACTAGGAACAGGCTCCTCCTGTTCCTCTGCCTCTATGCTGTCCGACTCTGGAGGCTCTGGAGTCCACGCATCACTCCCAGATGGCCCTGGCCCCATCTCTGCCTCCGATGCAGAGCCCTCGTCCGGGCCTTCCCCAGACTCCAGGACTGGCCCATGTTCCTCTCCAGCCTCCTCACTGACTGACTCCACTGCCAGCTCCGCAGGCTGCTGGCGGACCACAACAGCCAGCTTTGACCAGTCTGGAGAAGATAATAAGGACTAAACCAGGTCAATACTTAAATAGGAAACTCAACAGGATTCAGGCTGTTTCAAAGAAGTTTTTAGCTTTATCTTATTAACAGAGAAATAAACTTCTAGATCAGAGTTGTTGGGAATACGAATGGAAGCTGTTGTGAAGTTCTTTATGGACTTTCCATTAGTAGCTGGCTACTTTGGAACAGATTTCTGGACTGTTTTGCAAAGCTCCCCCCCCCCCTTTTTGTACTTTTTGTACATTTTGTACATTTGGATGCAGTGCATGTGTTAATTCAATTTTATCTCTCAGCCAATGCCTTGGAGCTAGACATTTTCAATCAAGGGGAGCTGTCTGCACACAGCAGTAAGAAACCACCAAACTAATCAGCGGGCTTTAAATATGAACCCTTTGGGCTGAACGACTGGCTAGTAAATTTTGGACTTTGGCACTTTCAACTGCCATGAGTCTTTGCTGATGAAGCCTTGATCTAAATATCCTTCAACACTAAAACCAACTAAACATCAAGCAAATGGGAAGGGGAAACCATGGGTCTTGGGACTTGCTCTGCTTCTTTCTGTGAACTAAGATATCCTGACCCCATCGATAGTTGTTTAAACTGAACAGGAACATAGAAATATAAGTCTAGAAAAGACCTTGGAAGTCTTCTAATCTAAACCCCGACCAAGGCAAGAGACCTTATAGCATCCCAGACAAATAGTTCTCCAATCTTTTCTTGAAAACCTCCAGTGATGGAGCACCCATAAGACCAGCTGTTCCATTGATTAATTGTTCTGTCAGAAAATTTCTCCTT
The DNA here is from genome assembly GCA_012654045.1 of Ptyas mucosa. NCBI lineage: Eukaryota > Metazoa > Chordata > Lepidosauria > Squamata > Colubridae > Ptyas > Ptyas mucosa. Next base: position 4,515 of record WNWU01021089.1, on the reverse strand, counting down.
CTAGGTTGGATCTCTCTTTAACAAGCTTCCACCCATTACTTCTTGACTTGCCCTGTCCAGTCATTTGCCTTGGAGAACAAATCAACCCCTCCTCCCCCTCCTCCTCCTTCCTCTTCAGCCAAAGAATAACAAGTCATAATCTTACCAATCAGCATGAAGAGCAAGAGATATCAACAAAAACACGAGGAAACATCAGCTCAACACCAGGACTTCCATATTAATATTATCTCATGGCTTATCTCTCTGTCTCCTCTTCTGCTTCTTTTCCGCCTTGACAATTTCTCATTTTATGGACAATCATTTAGAAAAAAACAAGTAGTCCTGTCTTCTGGTCAACACAGTAACTGTCCATGGGAAGACATTTGTTAACCTACACTGAACCCCTAAAGGGACCCCAGAAATAGCTACAAACATTGTCGCCCAGAATATCTTGGACTTCCACCTAAGATAGAAACAACCAACAGAATAACTGTATACACTCAACACAATGAGCCCCCCCCCAATTAAAATAACTAATTGATTTTAATACAATTTATTTCATTATAAGGCTCCCCTTTTTGTCAGCTGAACTCAAGCAAAAGTTGGAGACAGTCTGAAGTTTCTACGTAGGTGGGCTCTCCAATTTCTGATGAATCTGTCTCGGCAGGACTATTTCTGTCCACAGCAATATTTCTTTATGACTCTGAATTTAGCCATCCCCCAGATAATGCATTGCAGCAAAAGGCTAGGGTGCTCCTGACTTTGACAGCAGATTAAAAAGTAATTGAAAGGGTGGGCTAAATTCAATTTAGGAACCATAAAACTTTCTGCACTTTATATTACATTGATTTCAATTAGAAAGTTCCATTAATTAATCAGACTGGTCAAATACCAGTGGGAGTGAGAGGTGGAACTCCTGTGCTTGAATAATTTCACGGTACCCAGCTCTTTTGCTGCAGTTTCAAAATATTCAAATCTACCTTTTGCTTTTCTACATTTTCATTCATCTCAATATGTCCTTTTATAGATTTTGAAACACTAAAGAAAGTTGCTGTGGCCTAAAAATAACTTTAGGGGCCAGATGGGGAGTTGAGGTCCACACATCTTTGAATTGCGGAGGCTGGGAAAGACTGTTTTGGAGGCAGGTATGAATGGCTAAGGGAATTAAGGAAGTTTACCCCAACGAAAAGAAGGCTCTGCCTGGATAGTATCTCGTGTTACAACAACCTGAGGGGCTGCCACAGGGAAGAGGGCATCCATTTATTATCCCAGGTACCTGAGGGCAGGACAAGAAGTGATGGGTGGAAGCTAATTGGAGAGAGGACCAACCTGGAAATGAGGAATTTCCTGACAGGAAGAATGATTAATCAAAGGAACAGCTAACCTCCTGCAGATTCTGAGTGCTCTATCATTGGAGCTTTTCCAGAAAAGATTGGAAAACCATTTGTCCAAAAGGGAATACGTTCTCCTGCTTTAGGACCAACGGTTTGGATTAGAAGGTCTCTAAGGTCCCTTCCAACCCTATGAAACACTGTAAAATATACTCTATCAGTTGTGAAGTGTTTGCTACAGAAACAATTCTATTAGCAAAAGAATTTACTTTCAGGCTGCTCAACTTTTCACAGCTCAATGCACAACAAATCATTTCCACAGCAGGCAAGCAGTGGCCATGTGTGATTACAAAAGCAATATTGATTATACAAGAAACAAAGATATTGTTTTCATTACTGCCAAAGGTTTCAAAGGTGACCAGGTGATGACAGAACATCAAGAAATGAAGCCCCCTGGAAGCGACATTGAATGAAAATCTGATTTTGAATGGGCAGTTTGATTTGGATTTTATTCCACATTGGAGACCATTCAGTTTTGGCATTTTATTCAGAGTCCTGTTTGCTTAAATGATGGACAATTTAATTCATCCAATCAACCTGACTGCAGTCAAGATTGCACATCTCCCCCAGAGTCTGGCATCTTGAAATCCATTCAAAAGCTCCTGGTTTGATTTGAGATTTTCCTTTGGTGACTTGATTTGGAATAACAGAATAACAGAGTTGGAAGGGAACTTGGAGGTCTCCTACCTTTGCTCAGGTAGGAGACCCCTATACCATTCTAGACAAATGACCAACAGGTGGCTGAAATGTGACTTGAAAGAGTGAATTGATTAAATTATTATTTAACTGAAGTTTTGAACACTCCTAATCAAGATATCATGTACCCCTATTCTGGCAACTAGAAAAACTTTTTGAACAATTATCCTCTCCTTAGGAACATGCATCTGGCTAGAAATTCATTCTGTTCTTCAGTTCCTGTTGATAAAGAACATTTTAAAAGGGAGAATAAGAAAAGAACTGCTGCCAAGAAGAAAAACCTGAAACTATATTTTTTTTAGTCATATACATTATAGAACTAAGGCAATGATGACAGGAAGCAAACCAAGCATATTCTGATGGAAATTATAAACATATACCCTGAGAGTCAATTGATAGATTTTTGTTTTTGCATCTTCATATCATTTCCACTCCATGTCTCCTTTCATCCTTTTTAAACAAGCAAAGAAACAAAACCTTTAAGTAAGTGAAGAGGAAATATTGCAAGTAATGTTTTCATTCAATAGCACTGGGAACCAACCATGCAGAAGAAGCACTGAAGATGTATCGCTCTTGTGCTTTCTTTGAATACAAATAGCTTTGATGATGATTTGAAAAGGCTGAGTCTCTCTCTCTCTCTCTCTCTCTCTCTCTCTCTCTCCCTCCCCTCCCCCCCTCTCTCTCAATTTCAACTATCATTTAGAAAGACAGAAGCAAACAGACCCTGATTTCCAGTTTTCACAGCAGGCTGAAGACCCTTTTCAATAAACATATATCTAAGACAATTTACATAGTTTTCCTTGGACACTTTGCTTGGAAGCATTTGCTGAAATGAAACATCTTGCTGAACCTTGGAACCTGCCTCTTCTGTCGTGCAAATTATTACATTAAACTAACAGTGAATGCTGCTTGTGAGTATTTAAAAATCAGACAATGCAAAAATTTATCTTGAATTTGGAGAGCTGGATTTTCAATTTTCTTGGCAGAGAAGAATTTAGCACACAACTTTTGTTAGGGGCTGTAATAGTACTACCTTGATTTGCCTCCTTGGTCTGCCCCACTGATTTCTAGTCCTGCCTTAGGCATGAAAGCCAACTGGGCTTTCTTTGGGTCTATCATTCTCTCTCAACCCAATTCACTTCACAGGGTTGTTGTTATGGGGAAGAGGAGAAAGGAATATTAGATATGTTTGTCACCTTGAGTTATTCATAAAAATAATAAAGTAAGGATAGAAGGAGGGAGGAAGGGAGGGAGGGAGGGAAGGGAAGGGAAGGGAAGGGAAGGGAAGGAAGGAAGGAAGGAAGGAAGGAAGGAAGGAAGGAAGGAAGGAAGGAAGGAAGGAAGGAAGAAAGAAAGAAAGAAAGAAAGAAAGAAAGAAAGAAAGAAAGAAAGAAAGAAAGAAAGAAAGGCAAAAACACCACATGCTATATTGCAGCTAGCCAACTTTCTAGATTGGTAGTATTAATTATGTCAAAGTATGGCCCATTTTAATTTCAGTGGGATTTTCCGATAGACTCCTATCCAATTATTAAATAAGTCCAAGACTTGTTCGCCTGCCCAGTCTGTACAATATAAGCCAGGTACTAGGATTTATAATTGTAATCCTCTTACGGTCTATTGAAAGAATGCCAGATGCTTCTTTTGAAAATAAATTCTAGCCTGAGAAAAAATATACAGGTTATTAGAAGTTATCCACCAGTTTTCATCATGTTTGTGATTCTGTTCTTCACTTCAAGTCAATAGAAAAAAAATACATTTTAGAAATAAAACAACTTCAGGCACTTTGAGAAGGAAATAGTATTGTATTATAGTCTGGTATTGGCCCTATGCAGTCTGCAATTGAAACCAGCTACTTTTCAAAATGTACTCCTATCTGAATGTTTATGCAAATTATGTTTGAAACAAGATGGCGTAAACTTCTAAATGGGTATGTACAAATCTCACCCAGACCGGAAATAGGATGGTCCATTGATCCCTAGTTATCTTTTAAATGCAGATGTCATTTTCTTTCTTTTTCTGCTTTTTGCAATACAACGGTATCTCTGCACAAGCATTTCTGCCCACCCAGCATGGCATATTTAGATAGATGTATGCCAGCAGCCTAGCAAGCATTCAGCCTGTGCAAACACGGTACTTCAGAATGCCTTGCAGACAGACTCAACTAGGCATGCAAAAGAAGCCTGCAACGGAAGATAAACAGCTTCGCAATAATTGAGTTAGTATTCAATCCTTCCTGTTTCACATCCTCTCTGTTCTGTGCTGCCAAGCCAAGCGGAGAGGGAAGAGGGGAATGAGAGAGGGTCATTCTAGAACATCTAGAACATCTAGAACAGCACTAAGAAGAAAATGCTATTGGTAGATCTCCTTCTTCAACCCAAAAATGGCAGGAATCACAGTGGTATTTCTATTCTATTCTATTCTATTCTATTCTATTCTATTCTATTCTATT
>WNWU01021088.1:0-15183 GCA_012654045.1 Ptyas mucosa | reverse complement strand
GAAGGAAGGAAGGAAGGAAGGAAGGAAGGAAGGAAGGAAGGAAGGAATGAATTCAGAATTTCCAAATTGCACTTCTTAAGACAGAAGAAGCCTCTAAGATGAAAAAGAAGGTAGGTAAGTATAGTAGGTCACAGAGATGGGCTGGAAGAAGGTATGTGCAGCCTTTGGGAAAACAAACCCCCAAAACAGGAAAGGGTGATAAAGAAACTCAAGACTGTCCCATCTTCACTTTCTTTAGATTAAGAAAAAGGAAAAGAGACACACTGTATATCTTTAAAGGTTTAATTATGTGTACATCAATAAAGTTAGAGTGCTGGTATTTCCAGCAGTGTCTGATTCCTAACCTGGTCTATTTTTACGGGCTGATAGTAGGAGATTGCAGGCAAAATCTCACATAATAATGTCTGTTACGCATATCTGAGTGAAGCCTGGATAACAATAGGTGATATTTTTATCACAAACTTTTTCTCTAATGCCTTTGTATGTCCCAAAGCTGTCAAAGGAAACCACGCTGAACTGAGAATTTGGGGCTTTATAATCCTTTGACACCTGGAAGGAATGGAAAAGAGGAAGGCTTCAAGTGAAGATGTTTTTCCTGAGCTTGTCCTGAATCTGTCCTTTAATAAACCCCATAATACTCTTTGAGTCTGTGTACAATATTTCACTTGATGTCTGTCCATTTTTAAAAAGGAAAACACTTCCAGCCCTTCCCACAATTTGTAAACACTGCAATCCCTAAACGACACCTTTAATGGAATTGGTCTCGGTAGCAAGCTTTAAAATATTTACTTCATTTCCTATGAAGCATCGTAAGTTTCAGTTCAGCTGAACTCATTTCCAGCATGGAGTAAAGAAAACGTAGAAGAAGCTTCACCATTTTGTCCAGAGAAAGCAACATTTGCAAAATCTTGCGTATCTCAGAGAAAGCCTCTCTTGGGTGCCCTGAGGTGATCTCCACTTTCTCCAATGCTAGAAATAGCCTAATTTTATCCATAATTCTGACACAGTTCTGAATAGAGCTCCAACCCAAAGTTTTTATGGATAAACGTAGATTTTATTTATTTAAGATAAGATAAAATGAGAAGCAAAGAAGGAAAGGGAAAGGAAGAGAAATCTGTTGTTACTCGATCAGCCCCCTCCATTGCGCTGTTCCCCCACTGGGGTCCCAAGCCAATTGGTACAGCCATGTCTTTGAGCCCTTACAAAAAGTTGGGAGGGTTGGGGCCAACCTCACATCAGGGAGGGAGATGTTCCAGAAGGCAGGAGCCCCAGCAGAAAAGGCCCTCCACTTGGACCCCGCCAGTCAGAATAATAGAGCTGACGGGACCCCCAGCAGGCCTCCTCTGCTGGCACGAGTGGGGCAGGCCAACCCCATTGGGGTGAGACGGTCCCTCAATTAACCTTGGACCCATGCTGTGAATTAGATCTGAAGGTGTGGGTTCCAGTACAGGTTACCTACCAAAAGAAATGTTCTAAGACTTTAAAGCAATCAAGTGATACTTTGATATTTTGAATGCTTGGTGACTCCAGAACTGGATAAACCTAATGTTGCCTAATGTTTCTTCATCAAGGTTACTACTAGATACTTTTCATTTATGTGTGCATATATGTTCATTCTAAAAAAAATGGAAAAGCAGGCTCGTGTGTCGCCTCGTTTGACAACAATTATTAATGTTAATAATTAGACTGGAGCAAAACCATGCCAAATTAAAAAGCAACAGCCGGAATAACAATGTAATAAAATAACCAGGTGTTCTTTATCATTGTTGTCCCAATAATCCTTGCAAACAGAGCAAAGGGCAGAATTAGAAATAAACCACAAAGAACATATAACAGTTGTTTGCAAAAGAAAAAACTCTCATTCAAGCAATATATAGAATTTATAGAATCTCATAGCAAGGATAAATTGATGCTGATTTGCAACATATCACACAGACAATGATATGTATTTGTGTAAAAGAGAGAGATTAGGAAAAACACAATGGTCCTGGGAAATTGTTATAATAGGAAAAATGTTGACAACAGAATATTTTTCAGCTTCATTTGACATGACAAGTTGCCTATGATCAGGGCCGGATTTAGATGAAAAGAGGCCCTAGGCTATTCCACTTATGAGGCCCTTTCACCTCCCATTTTTAAGTTTGTAAATTTTGCTAACAATTTGAATGTAGGCCCCTCTTGATCTTGAGGCCTGTTAGGATTCTATATGGTATATATAATGTTAGAACCAGTTGTCCAGGCAATATATATATACTGTAACTTTAAGCTGTAAATGTTACCTTCTTGCTGAGTCATGCTGTAATGGGATAATGACTAGTTGGGAGTATATTTAAACAAAGTATTGTAACCTGGTCTGTTAGGAACTGCTGCTGCTATGAACTGTTACTGCTAGAAACTGCTATGAACTGTTGTGAAGAAGCTGCTATTGTGAAGGAGTTGCTATCTGTTGATGGATCTGCTACCATCGTGGTTTGTTAACCAGAGTGAGTTGTTTGACTGATTTACTGGACTGATTTATTGGTGAAGACTTGGGATTTGTTTATGACTACGCTACTGCTTTTTCCTATGATAAAGTACACTTTTGCTAAACCAGTTTTCTTATTCATTGCTCTCAACGTTTCCTTGTGCAGTTACTCTGCTGGTTGGTAAAACAACATCAATATCCTTAACAAGGCCCTAGGCTGAAGCCTAGTTAGCCTAAAGGAAAATCCGGCCCTGCCTATGATCTATGAATAACTGAAATAGGTTTATAAAAACAAATTCCAGAGGAGCCAATAGGCAAACATATTTTGTTAGGTCCCAAAGGTGCTTTTTCAAAAGGCAACTGGACTTTCTTTGTTTTTCCTTGAAGATGTTCTCATCCAAGAAGCTTCTTCTGATCCAAGAAGTCTAGTTCTTCAAAAGCAAAATGTCCTCAAGGAAAAACGAAGTCCAGTTGCCTCTTGAAAAAGCACCTTTGGGACAACCATGGCCTGGATGACTAAGAATCTCCATACAGACTTCATTAGGCCAACTCAAATCTGCATTTCATTGGTCTGAAACACCATCCTCACTTTCCATGTTAGGGAGCAATCACCACAAAAGCGCTTTTCAAATAAACTATGCCCAACACAATTTTTTAAATTCAACAATGGTAGAATCTTCTCAGTGAAGTCTCAGACTCAGGTTTGATGGTCAAGTATGTGCATTCTTCTTCAGTAAATTTAATTTTAATTTTAATTTTAGATAACTGATTTGGGGGTTACTGAATCCTAAACTACGGTTAATCAGTGACCCATTTAAAAAAATATTTTAGCAATGTATGAAGATTCTTGTTTTGATGTTTCAAAGAGTTGGCCCTTGATTTTCTTTTAAAGAGGATTTTCTTTGACTGAAAATTGTACTCTGCAAAAAGAGCTTCTTTTTTAGACCCTTATTTGAAAAGTACAAAAACATTGGTGCACCCAGGAGAAACAATCTGACTTATTTCATGGAATGAGCGTGCATATCACCAGTAAGACTGGACTCTTCATTTCAAAGGTCAAAACTAAATTTAGTTCTCTTTGTACCAATTTGCATTTTTGAATCAGCTTTATGTATTTGATACAATCAATTCATTTAATCAATCAAATTTTCTTCTTCTTTTAAAGGGACATAAATATTCACATGGGACTCAAATTTTGCTGTCAATTCGGTATATAATGATTCAGAAGAATGTTCCTCTTGTAACTCTTTTATTACGAAATTTTGTTTTCTTTGAATCTATTTGAATTTTTGAATAAGTTTTCTATGTCTGATACAGTCCATTGACTTAATTGATCAAGTTTTCTTCTTCTTCTAAAGGGACATAAATATTCATATGGGACTAAACTTTTGCCATCAATTCAGACTCAGAAGACTGAGTCATCTTGCAACTCTTTTTCCTCCTTGGAAGCTTAGTTTAGAGGAGGAGGAGGAGGAGGAGGAGCCCTCTCCCATTACACCAAACACTTTGCAAGGACTTAAGAGTGAGATGGGATGAGACCTTGACATTCAGTGAAAGGTCACATTTTCATGACAAATGTAACCTCTGGCAAGCAATAAAGACAGAAGAATTGGGGGGTGGGGAGAAAAGAAAAGAAGACATACTTGGATCTGACAAGATGGAGTCGGTTTTCGGCAGAAATTGGTCACAGCGGACTCCTTGGTAGCCTTCTTTGCACCTGAGAAAAATGGAAGAAATGTCAAACATAAGCATGCGGTAATAACAAGCTAATTTCAAAACATCATTTGAATGGAAATCTTGTTCATAATGCACATAATTGTTCATAATGTTCACCCACCTCTGGAGGTTGTGGGTGCTCCAAAACTGGAGGCTTTTAAGAAGAAATTGGACAACCGTTTGTCTGAAATGGTATAGTGCTTCCTCCTTCAGCAGGAGGTTGGACAAAAGACCTCCAAGGTCTCTTTCAGCTCTGTTCTTCTGTTTTTGTGTCATGTTTCACAATTCATAACTAAGGGCAATTATTTCTCAATTTTCTATTCCACTAACCATTTCAGGTGAACCAAATGCATTGTTCTAGGGGCACAGGGTTCAAGTTGTTCTTATTTGGCTACTTTAATTATATCTGAGACCTACACCTAGTTTTGCTCACCTGACCTACAATATAGGGCTTCATTCGGTGTGGTGGATAGATAGGTGGGTTTGGCCTGCAGAAGGACACCCATACAATCAGTTGGAAGAAGTGCTGAAGTGTTGAAGGCAGGGGTGAAATGTAAAATTTGTTACTACCGGTTCTGTGGGCATGGCTTGGTGGGAGGGGGGATAATGTGACTGGGTGGGCGTGGCCAACTTTTTTTTTTAACTTTTCAAAGCATTTTTTTTACCACCTCTTCAGCCAAGAAGTTGCAGAAAAAAATGCTTTGAAAAGCCTCTGACGATCCCAGCTGAGCCGCGCGATCATCAGAGGCTTTTTTTTTACTTTTAAAAACATTTTTTTGTCGGGAGAGGTTGTAGAAAAAATGCTTTTAAAAGTAAAAAAAAAAGCCCCTGATGATTGTGCAGCTCAGCTGGGCATGGGGGGGGGGGCCCGCAGGGATTTTTGCTACCGGTTCTACAAACCACCCGCTGCCATTGCTACCGGATTGGGCGATCCAGTCCAAACCGGGAGTATTTCACACCTGGTTCTTGAGCTAATAAGCATGCCTTTGAAAAGCAGCCGTGCATCTTTCCTAACAGCAAGAGCAATCACTCAATGGAATGGCTTCCCTTCAGAAGTCCTGGGCGCTCCATTCACTGGAGGCTTTCAAAAAGAGACTGGACAACCATTTATCTGAAATGGTATAGGGTCTCCTGCTCGAGCAAGGGTTGGATTAGAAGACTTCCGAGGTCCCTTCCAACTCTGTTATTCTGTGTTATTCTATGCATGTATAAATAATCCTTTGCAAGTTTATATTGCAGGGGGGAAAACCAATATATATGGGATATCTGTATTCCAGGGAAATTTCTCTGCTACATCTCATATCTTCTGTTACAAATGCTAAAACCTTTAAAAAAAAAAACCCTTTCCATAACCCATCAAGGTTTCTCAGAACAAAATAATGTGTTAGGGCATTACTTAACAAAGCCATCAATGGCATTACTCTTATTGAGACAATTTAAGACCTAAAACCAATCTGACCTTTTTAATAAGATTATTTATAAAAACAAGCAATGAATTCTCAGTGTTATTCTTTGGTAAACATAAAGTTATCTTTTGTAAAGGACCATCAAGCAATTTTTAATGAGCAGGAATATAAATCAGAATTCACTGCAATGTTGATCGATGGTGGTAATTAAGGGGAGGGGAATGCAGAGTTGTCAATTCATGAGTAACCAGCTACTGCAGTCTTAGAGTTGGTCTATATCAGGAAATTGCAAACCTGGATTGAAAAATGAGGAATCCTAAACATCCCTTTCTTTTCTCTATGTCACTTTCCCTTTCTATTTCATAATATGGATGGAGTCTTCTCCCCACAATTTCTCCTACCAACCAAAGATAATTTTGTGAAAATCGTGGGAAACCAAGTCCAAACAGATCTAAAGAACTCTTCTGTACCCTAGTGGTTACCACTATTACTTGAATTTCATCTGGACACAACCTTGATTAACTAATCTACAGACATATTACGATCATCATCTTAGCCTAGACAAATAGAAAGGGACATTTGGCAGTCGGCAAACTGAAGGCATGGAACGTTGCATCTCCGTATAATATCCAGAGAATCAAAAGTAAGACATAAATACATATACAAGAAATAAACTTGTATTCAAGGTGATGTAGGGAAAGGATGAAGGCTGTAGTTTAACTATCCATTTGGCAATACACAACGTTTATGACAGACATGACATAAGCACTGAGCATTGCCCGTGTTGATTTTCTGCTCGAGACATGGATGTCTAAAGAGTCTGAAGGTAACTTTTGGGAAAGATGTAATGCACGCTACACATAGCTTAGAAAATTAGCAATGGCAATCAATAGTCAGATCAGGGTAGAACATAAATGACATTCTGTTATTCTTGCTACAGCTGCTGGTTTCACTTTGCTGTTTAAAGATGCCCAGTGCAATGCAATGCAATGCAATGCAATGCAATGCAATGCATATATTGCAATGCGCTCTCTCTCTCTCTCTCTCTCTATATATATATATATATATATATGGCTAGATAGAAAAGCATATATATATATATATATATATATATATATATATATATATATATATATGTAAAGGTAAAGATTCCCTTCACACATATGTGCTAGTCATTCCTGACTCTAGGGGACAGTGCTCATCTCCGTTTCAAAGCCGAAGAGCCAGCACTGTCCAAAGACATCTTCGTGGTCATGCGGCCGGCATGACTAAATGCCAAAGGTGCATGGAATGCCCTTACCTTCCCACCAAAGGTGGTCCCTATTTTTCTTGCATTTTTTAATGTGCTTTTGAACTGCTAGGTTGGCAGAAGCTGGGACAAGTAATAGGAGCTCACTCCATTATGCGGCACTAGGGATTCGAACTACTGAACTGCCGACTTTTTGATCGTGTGTGTGTGTGTGTATGTGTATGTATATTTTTCTTCAACCGGGTATTTTCCTACATAAAACAAGTTTCTCAACTTGCAGCCATAGCTCAGTGAAATCACATCCACTATCCTAGGCTTTTTCAGACAGCAAGCAACCATTTTGCTGCCTATTGGGAGACTATGCTTGCTTACTGTTTTTTTTTTTTTAATTTGATTTATATGCCGCCCTTCTCCGGAGACTCAGGGCGGCTTACAATGCACTAAGCAATAGCCTTCATACTTTTGTATATTTATACAAAGTCAGCTTATTGCCCCCAAACTGGGTCCTCATTTTACCCACCTTAGAAAGGATGGAAGGCCGAGTCAACCTTGAGCCTTGGTGAGATTCGAACCTGCAATAATTGCAGGCAGCTGATGTTAATAACAGGGCTTTAGACCACTGTACTATCCAAGGCTGTCTGAAAAAGCCTAGGATAGTGGATGTGATTTCACTGAGGTATGGCTGCAAGTTGAGAAACTTGCTTTATGTAGGAAAATACCTAGTTGAAGAAAAATATACACACAAAAACCTACGACAGGAGAAGAAAGCATATATATATATATATATATATATATATATATATATATATATATATATAATTTTATTTTATTTAAAATAAAATATTTTAAATCTTAAAACAGACAGCAAAATGCTGCTTTGATGTCTGATAAAGCCAAAAAATCTAGTGAATGAGATTTATATACACACACACACACACACACTGTTATATATTTATATATATAAACTGCTTTGCCTAACAACAATAGAATAAAATGTGGTGTTTCCCACAAGTTGCCAAAGAATGTTTCATAGCATAACACCATCCCTAAAACATGTCACAATGAATGCAATGAGATTTTTTTTTAATTGCCTGCCCCACCTCTCTGTGGATGTTACTTCCAATCTATATTATTGATGCAATTTAATGAAGAGAAATCATTTGTACCATCCAATGAATTAGAAGGCATCCATTTCAATTCACTGCTTTGATTTGATGATCCAATACAGACAATTGTTCAATTTAGACATTCAGTTAATTGCCTTCAAATGTCTGAACTGAAGCTTTGCTCAGTGCACAGGTCTTCAGGTGGGTCAGTAAGAAGCAGAAGGCAACCTGAAGAGGAACATAGAAGCCTGAATCAAAGTACAGTTACTTCAGGCTGTTGCAGATCAAGACTTGGTTAGAGCTCCTATACGCTCTGAAACATTTTTTAAAAAAGATTAAATACTTCAGCCAAAATGGAGTACCATATTTTAGGTTTTGAGTCATATGTATCCAAATGCCCTCATAGTGGTACCCTTGAAAAAGATAAGAACTCTTGCATTCTCCGAACAGAAATGAGAAATTTCACATTTCTGCTGAGTGAGCATTGCCATGACCAACCCTCTCACAGAAATAACTAATCCCGCTTGAAAAATCCAAATCCAGGAACAATTAGCTTTCCCTTGGCATTAATTATAAGGCTTGCTGATTCACCATGTGTCCAAATGAAGAAATAGCTGTTTCTCCCACCACCACCACCCCCAAAAAAATGTCAGCAGTGAGTTGACAGAAATTGGTTATATCCCTTCTTTTAGCCTAGCTCAGAAATGGACAGCTCAGAGCAAAGAAGTTTGTTTTTTCTTGATTCATAGAGAGGCAAACACTGAGTTTCTTTTCTTTTCTCTCTTTATGTTTCTATTTTCATGTAAAATGCATCCCAGGGAGTACAAATGCCATCCACTCTCTAGAAGGGGAATTTGTAAATAACAGAAATAGCCCCCTTGGGCCATTTGCTCATGTTTGAGAAACCTAACAGATTATGAGCAAGAATTGCATTAACCTTGTGGGACAAGAGTAAACCTACACAATTATTTTAAGCCTCTCTGCCCATTTTTCAGTATTATCCAGATCACCATTACCACCATTGCTTCATTGCTGTTGTTGTTGTTATTTCAGTCAGAATAATGGGGTTATTCTCCCCCTAAAACTATTGAAGAATATTACCATTTAATGTTATTGAAACTTAGAGATTCAGAAACTTGCTTAGAGCAGAAGCTTCAAAGACATGATACAGCTGCATAAATTGCTTCACTACTGACAAGCTAGAGGGCCCTAGGTATGTAGAAGATCTGCCTATAGTATTTATAGCCATTCTCAGTCATCCAGGTCATGGTTGTCCCAAAGGTACTTTTTCAAGAGGCAACTAGAATTTCTTTGTTTTTCCTTAAAGACGTTTCGCTTCTCGTCCAAGACACTTCTTCAATTCTGACTGAATGATGACTAGAAGGATTTATATCCCTGGCAGTCATCTGTTTGTTAGCTCTCTTTCTGAGAGTCATTGAGGCCACTTAGAGGTTTATCTGTGCCCTCAGGGTCACCTCAATATTGCAAATGGGTATGGAACCCTCTTGGAACTGCTGGAAGGACTGTGTGGTAAGCAGGAGCTACAATACAATCCTTCCAGCAGCTCCAAGAAGGGTCCATGACCATTTGCACTATTCAGGTGACCCTCTCAGAAATCACTATTCAGGTGATTCAGATGATGACTCTCAGAAAGAGTACTAATGACCAGATGACTACAAGGGATATAAATCTTTCCATTCTCCACCATCCAGTCAGAACAGAAGAAGTTTCTTGGATGAGAAGCGAAATGTCTTCAAAGAAAAACAAAGAAAGTCCTGTTGCCTTTTGAAATAACACCTTTGGGACGATCTGCCTATAGTAGGTAGATACTGTGGTAGAAACCAAGTTCTATTTATGGGCCTGCTCCATGGTTAATTTCTAAGCATTCTCCTTGTGCCTTTTCATCTGAGTGGAAGATAGGTCTTCTCTTCATGACCTTGAGACTGAAAGTCATCTCTCCAATGTCTGCTTAATTACTCTTCCTGGTTTGAGAATCCCTAGTTCCTGTATTCTTATTTTCTGCCCTTGTATCAGGAATGTTTAAGGGACGTGTGTGTGTGTGTGTGTGTGTGTGTGTGTGTGTGTGTGTGTGTGTGAAGCATTCAATCTGTTTTAAACCATATAACCAGGAAGGTCCTGACATAATTTCATTACCCGCTCTGTTCCATTTTGCCCATACAGAATCAAAAAAGTAGGCAGCCTAGAAAATATTTCAGCAAAGACGTTCTTAAAATGATACTGAATTGTACCTCTTCCCTGGCAAAGTTACAGAAATGATTTTTCAGTGTCTTCAATAAGTTTTTTTCCCCTTTTTCCCCACCATCATGTAGTTTACAACCAATGGAAAATACATTCAGGAGCACATATTCTAATGAGGATTTAAGCTGCAGTCAACTCTCCAACTGAAATTATATACTGCTCAGCTGTTTAGGCCTTGTGCATACAAATGCAAATACCATGTTAATTCATTTTGTAACATTTACAGAGATTTAAGTGGATTGAACTCTTGCTTTGAAATATTATCCTATGCCTGATAACAATATTTACTTAATTCCCGAGAAGTCTATGAGGCCAGTCACCATGTTCTTCTCATATTACAACAGGAATGCTCACCAAATTCTTCCCATTTCCCTTTAATTCGGCTTATCTCAATCTTGCCTGCAAAAGAATCTTCATGCATGGAATAAACCCACCTCTACCATTGAGAGTACTGGATGTTTAGAGAAGTACAAAGAGAACAAACGGCAAAATCTTCTACCAACCCCTATTTTGTAGGCAAAGTCTTCTCACAATGTCAGACTAGAATCGGCTGTGTCCTGGTTTAATTTAATGCAGGCTTCTCTTCTGATAACCATGGAGAAGAAACATCTGTCTGCTTGAGCATAAAGGAAAGAATGTAGTGCATCAGAATTGCTAAGCTTCTCCACATGGTGGGAGGTTCATAGGACATTTCCATATGGCAAAGGTTTTAATTGGCGAGGAGTTCTCCATCTAAGAAAATGAAGGGGCAGGCTTCAGCTGCTGCAGCTATACTTTGAATGGACACAAAAGACTATTCTAATAAGCCAATCTACCTTCATGCAATCCAGTCAGGAAGACTGTCCTCTTGTTAAGCATATTTCTACAAGTTTAATGGCAGAACAGAGAACATAAAAGGACTGAACAAGAATAATTATTAATTAATTTGAAGCGCATAGTTAAGAACAATCTGCTAAATTAGTTTTACTCCTAGACTGCTTGTGAATTTGTACAGTAAATAACAACACCAGGGTTTAGATATTCTATGGTCTGTGTCATGCAAGAACAAAACCCAACAGCTACCGTACAGCAATCCTATGTTTGTCTAAGTCTAAGGTGAAAGTAAAGCTTTATTTTTGTATTGAACTTGTATTTGGTTGTAACTAATTTTATGATTGTTCACCATCAATCACTGGTCTGGGGTGGTCTGCTATAGAAATTGAATGAATAAGAAACAAAAAAAAAATAACATCTGCATTGAGTCATACTGAACATTGAATGTTTCCATGGAGAAGTACAGCTTGCTTTGTTTTTAACTGAGTATTTGTGTATGTGTGTGTGTTTATTCCATATTGCTTTCTCGAGAACAAAAGAAAGTAATTTGTTTCTGCCTTCTTTCTTCTTGTTATTATTAACACAGTCTCCTTGATTGTTTTGAGCAGACTGACATTGTGAGTATCTAGGAGACCTAAGATATTGTTATGATATAAGGATGGTTCCAAGTAATACAATTTTTTTTTGTAATTGGTGAGATGAACTGGGAAGTGTGGTTCTTCACTGGTTCTCCTCCCATTCCACCTGAATCCAATCGGTGTTGGTAGGGTGGTGAGAGAAATATAGATTATTCCTGTAAAACGCAGAATGAGACTGGAGCCATATTTATCCTTTATATGACCTGAAACCCCAGATGTGAGGCAGTTATGAAATACAGGGCTTTTGAGGGGAATAACAGCCATAATTTGATTAAGCACATTCCATGTCACGTCAGGCTAACATTGGTAGGAAAGCTGTCAAATTGAGATTGATAATGTTGTTATGACCATGATTGGAAAATTATCAGGGGAATGTTCTTATCTGGGAAAACAGTTGTTATTTAGCCAAAACACTTATCTTATGTAAGTAATTAAGGGGCGTTATGAGATTTTTTATGCTGAAACTGTATTTAAACCTATAATCATAAGTAATCTTTACTCTCTTTGTGTCTCACATGAGCACGAAGTGGTCCCTTTTGCAAAAGGTACAATAAAAGCTCTTTATATTGTTCATGGAGTCACCTGAGTCACTCATCTGGGAATTTTAAATTTCACAGGTGGAAAGTTCCAGCCCTAGATCCCTTATTTATGGGATGTTAGAAGGCTAGGTTGTCTCCCCATTCCTATTTATCTCTTCATGGAACTGCTGGGTAAGATCATCCATCAGCCTGGGATTAAGTGCCATCAGTATTGTGATCTATTCAATTGTGTGTCTCAAATCCAGACCATCCAAGTAACACTGTCAAATGCTTTCTTGGTGCCTAGGGTTCAGCTCAACCTTGACAAGACTGAGTGCTTTGGTGGTGATTTTCTTCTGGCAATTTTTCATCTTTAACTCTGACTGGGGTTATATTTCCTCAAGAGAGTTGGTGTGTAATCTTGGGGTTCTCCTGGACTCCTGGGTCCTGCTAAAAGAGCAGGTGGTAGCTGTGACTAGAACAGACTTTGCACAAATACATGTTGTGCAAAAGCTGTGCCCTTTCCTAGATCAGGAGGTGCTGCTCCCAGCTCACTCATGCCTTGGTTGGTCTACTACTGCTAGCCTTGCATGGGGCTGCCCTTGAAGAACGTTTGGAAGCTGCATCTAGTTCAGAATGCAATAGTACACATAGTAACAGACCCACTGTGATGCACCCACATAACATTATTGTTGTGTGAACTGCACTGGCTCTTAGTAGGCTCCCAGGTACAATTCAAGTTGCCAGTTGCCAGGTTTATCAGGATCTCACTGATGATTTTTTGTTACAAATAATTTTAGTTTTAATTGTATTATTTATTTTATTATTCTTCACCACCCAGAGTTTCTTCTGCTGGTAGTCCTTGTGGTAGAATCAGAATTTTTCTCCCTAAGCAATTTTTTTTTTACTACAAGACAGGGAACAGTAAAGTACATTCAAGAAGCTGAGTTCTTGGATGTTCACTTAACGTTTTTTAAAGGCTGTTTCATCTTTCAAGACTTGGCAGACTTATAACTTTGCCTCCTTCCTTCCCAAAGCAAAATTGTTTCTTGGAAGCAATTCCAAGATAGTCCAGTCTTTACTTCTGAAGAAGAATAGGTTTTGGAGAAAATGTATTTGGGAGAAGAGAAAAGAAAAAGCAAGCAATGCATAATATTCTATTAGAAAAATTATGATGCAACATTCATCTGGCAATATTTACTCCTTGCTGTAATAACTTTTAGCTGTACATTTCCTCTGCTTTGGCCCTCTGCTGAGGACCAATAATGAGGACTAAATCTCAGAGACACAAGGAGAAAAACATTTTTCTGTTCCTTGAGGTGGAGAATACTATATTTTATTTAAATGTTGGACTATGGAATTCTAAGGGCTTCCATATTCTCCTTTATATAAAAGCTGGTAAAACAAAGCTGGTTCTATTCAGAATAGAGAGATGGAGGAGGAGGAGGAGGAGGGGGAGGAGATAACCAAACAGACAACTTTGGTGTTGAGCATCTATTGTGTTTGGCAACCAAAAGTGAAAAGTCATTGAGACCCAAAGCTTCATAGCAAGAAGGCTTCTCCTCCATATAAAAGAGAACATTCAGAATGGATGTTGTGTTGTGCTGTGTTGTGTTTTTCAGTAGAAAATACAGATTTCCTGCCAGGTCACTGTGATCCAGTTTCAGTCTGCCTTAGCTGGCACACCAAGATGAGGGTTCATTGGGCAGATGTGTTCTCCACAAATGACTTCATTTTCTAATCATCATTCAATCATCATTCAATCAGTCTAGGCAAAATTATAAAAAGAAAAACACAGAAAATTAAAAAAAGCAATACACGACGGCTGCAGGAGCAGAATATTATATATATTTATCTAACTGACAATATAATCAGTTAGCTTAATGGGGAGGCAAAGGGAAAAAACTCATTCCTTTTCCATTTCTTAACCAAAAAAATAAGACAAAACTCATGCAATTATTATCCATTTTATCAGGTTGGGGAACATTATGATGCGTGTTTGGAGATGTGTCATCAGCAGCTGTGAAACTGATTGGGCTAACTTCAATTTTTATTGCATTTTCACTCACTATTAATTTCTTCATAAAATGGCAAGGCTTTTCAGACATATTCAAAGTAGCTCAACCATTAGCAGAGTAATTCTGAATGGAAACAAGTTCAAATGTTGATTAGGGTTCTAGCTAGATTGAAGAGGGATATGTGGGTAGATGGGTAGATGGAGAGATGGGTGAATGGAGAGATGGGTGAATGGAGAGATGGGTGAATGGGTATATGTGTTGATCTATTGATGGATAGATGGGTAGATGGATAAATAAGTACATGGGTAGATGGATAGATGGATGGATGGATGGATGGATGGATGGATGGATGGATAGATAGGTAGGTAGGTGGGTGGGTGGGTATTTATTGATTGATTGATTGATTGATTGATTGATTCGATTTATATGCCACCCTTCTCCGGAGACTCACGGCGGCTTACAATGCATTAAGCAATAGCCTTCTTAGTATATACCTGCTTAGTAGGGCTTTGCCCCCCCTCTCCAAGCGGTGTTCTTTTTTATACAAAGTCAGTTTATTGCCCCCACAATCTGGGTCCTCATTTTACCTACCTCAGAAGGATGGAAGGCTGAGTCAACCTTGAGCCTGGTGAGATTTGAACTCGCAGTAATTGTAGGCAGCTGGCAGCTAAGTGCTATTTAACAGTGCTTTAGTCCGCTGCTCGACCAAGGCTAGGGTATATGGGTAGATGAATATATGGGCAGATGGGTAGGTGGATAGGTGGATAGATGGTAGATGGGTAAATGGATGGATAGATAGATGGATAGATGGTAGATGGGTAAATGGATAGATGGATAGATGGATGGATAGCTGGATAACTGGATAGATGGGTAGGTGGATAGGTGAATAGATGGATAGGTTGTTTGATGGGTAGATAAGTAGATGGGTTGATGGGTTGATGGATAAATGGATAGATAGATAGATAGATAGATAGATAGATAGATAGATAGATAGAT
>WNWU01021086.1:0-59812 GCA_012654045.1 Ptyas mucosa | reverse complement strand
CTATTCTATTCTATTCTATTCTATTCTATTCTATTCTATTCTATTCTTATTCTTATTCTTATTCTTATTCTTATTCTTATTCTTATTCTTATTCCTATTCCTATTCCTATTCCTAAATCCAAGTCTTTGGCCATCTAATTAGATAGTTCTAATTCTATCCTATCCTATCCTATCCTATCCTATCCTATCCTATCCTATCCTATTTATCCCATCCCATCCCATTTCCTCTTCTTTCTTTCCTTTCCTTTTCCCTTTCCCTTTCCTTTCTTTCCCTCCCCTTAACACATGAAAAATATGTTTTGTAAAAATTTAACATACATTACAACATATTGTTAATTAACATAGTGACTCAAAATTATCATTTTGGTTATTATCTTTGCTCAAAATACTCAGAAAACAATTAAATGGATAAATAGCATTGCCTGTTATTTATATTTTGAGATGCAAAACTCTTCCCTCCCCCTTTCCTTCCTCCCTCCCTCCCTCCCTCCCTCCCTCCCTCCCTCCCTCTGTAGTTTGATGAACAGAAATTAAACAATGACATCCAGAGCAGGGGTGGGTTCTACTTACCTTTACTACTGGTTCGCAATGGGGCCGTGCACCATTTAAAAAGGACAGAAATGGTTCCTTATACACAAAGACAAACACAACACACAATCACACACAGATCTCTAGCACACACTATACATTCAAGCTACACATTTTTGGGAAATTTTTTTCCCATTTTCCAGGAATGCAACTTTCATCTTAAAGATTGTCTTTTCTGCACTAAATTGTCAGCTTTTTTTTTGAGACAACAACTCACAGTGATTGGCAACAGGAAATATTGTCATTCCAATTGCATAACTTTAATAATCTCATTCCTCAATACCTGATTTTAGAATTCTGCCAAAATTTTGCATAGTCTGGAAAAAATACTGAACAAAATACATAATTTATATGGGGAATAGTGTTAATTTCATGTTTTGGAGGTCAATTATTCATAGTTAATACTGAAACCATTTGTGACAAAACAGCTCCCTTAGAATTTATTATTATTTATTAAACTTTTATACCGCCCTTCTCCTTTCGGACTCAGGGTGGTGAACAGCCAAAATAAAACATTTGTACATAAAAGTTAAAATAGTTATTTAAAATAAATTATATAAAGTTTGGCCCATAATTTAAAATATTTCAATTTAAAATCAGTATCAATTTAAAACCAAGGTAAAATCAGGCCAGCCCGGCCAACTGAAAGACGTGAGTTTTTAGGGCCTGACGAAAAGTCCGGAGGTCTGGGATCACTTGTATCTCTGGGGGTAGATCATTCCAGAGGGTAGGTGCCACCACAGAGAAGGCTCTCCCCCTGGGGGTCGCCAGCCGGCATTGTATGGCTGACGGCACCCTGAGGAGGCCCTCTCTGTGGGAGCAAACTGGCCGGTGGGAGGCAATTGGTGGCAGAAGGTGGTCCTGTAAGTACCCCGGCCCTAAGCCATGGAGCTCTTGAAAGGTGATCACCAACACCTTGAAGCGCACCCAGAAATCCACTGGAAGCCAATGCAGCTCACGCAGGAGAGGAGTCACATGGGAGCGCCCCGTTGCTCCCATAATCCCCCGCGCGGTCGCATTCTGCACCAGTTGGAGCCTCCGGGTGCACCCCAAGGGGAGCCCCATGTAGAGAGCGTTACAGTAGTCCAGACGAGTAGTGACGAGACCTTGAGTGACCGTGTGTAAGAGTCCCAATCTAGAAAGGGACGCAACTGGCGTATCAGGCGAACCTGATAGAAAGCCCCCCTGGCCACGGCTGTCATATGCTCTTCTAAAGACAGCCGTGAGTCCAGGAGGATGGCCAAGTTGCGAGCCCTTTCCATGGGGGCTAGTGATTCACCCCCAATAACTAGCGATGGCGCCAGCTGGCTATACCGGGATGCCGGCAGCCACAGCCACTCGGTCTTGGAAGGGTTGAGTCGAAGTCTGTTTCTCCCCATCCAGACCTGCACGGCCTCCAGGCACTGGGACATCATTTCCACAGCATCGTTGGGATGGTCTGGGGTGGAGATGTACAGCTGAGTATCGTCAGCGTACTGATGGAACTCCACCCCAAAACCACGGATGATCTCACCCAGCGGTTTTACATAAATGTTGAACAGGAGTGGCGAGAGGACCGACCCTTGTGGCACCCCACAAACAAGGCGCCTCGGGGTCGACCGCTGCCCCCCTGTCAACACAGATTGCGACCAGTCGGAGAGATAGGAGGAGAACCACCGCAAAACAGTGCCCCCCACTCCCAATCCCTCCAACTGGTGCAACATGATACCATGGTCGATGGTATCAAAAGCTGCTGAGAGATCTAACAGGACCAGGATAGAGGAATAACCCCTACCCCGAGCCCTCCAGAGATCAGCCACCTACACGACCAATGCCGTTTCCGTGCTGTACCCAGGCCTGAAACCAGACTGGAGCGGATCTAAATAGACAGCTTCATCCAGGTACTGGGGAAACTGCCACGCCACCACACTCTCAACAACCTTCGCAATAAAACGAAGGTTGGAGACTGGACGATAGTTAGCCAAAACAGCCGCATCCAGAGAGGGCTTCTTGAGGAGGGGCCTCACTACCACCTCTTTCAAGGCGGCCGGTACAACACCCTCACTCAAAGAAGCGTTGATAATCCTCTGGAGCCAGCCTAGTGTAACCTCCCGGGAAGCCAGCACCAACCAGGAGGGACACAGGTCCAATAAACATGTGGTTGCATTCAGCCATCCCAAGATCCTGTCCACGTCCTCGGGAGCCACAGGATCGAACTCTTCCCAGGTAACACTCTCAAGACCTGTCTCAGTCATCCCATCTGAACTAACCCAGTCAGCGGCCAAGTCTTCCCAAATCTGAGTGATCTTATCATACAGATACTGTACAAAATCCTCAGCTCGGCCCTGCAAGGGGTCATCCCGCGCTCCCAGATGAAGGAGGGAGCGGGTCACCCTAAACAGGGCAGCTGGGCAATTCTCTGATGACGTGATAAGAGCGGCAAAATAGTCAGATTTCACTGTTTTTATCGCTACTAGGTAGGTCTTGATATGAGACCTTACTAGTGTCAGGTCAGATTCATATCGGCTGGCCCTCCAACCGCTCTCTAGGCATCTTTTCGGTGCTTCATCTCTCTCAGCTCCTCGGTAAACCAAGGAGCTAAGTGAGTTCCATGCCGGGTCAGAGGCCGCAAAGGCACGACACGGTCCAAAGCACCGGCGGCCACACTATCCCAGGCAGCCACTAGGTCTTCAGCCGAGTCGTGAGCCAGAGTGTCAGGAAATGGCCCAAGCTCCATCTGGAATCTGTCAGGATCCATCAGGCGCCTGGGGCAGAATCACATGGTCGGTTCCACCTCCCTGCGGCGGGGTGAAGCGGTTAGAAAGTCTAGTCGAAGGAGCGAGTGGTCAGACCATGACAAGAGTTCGGTAACTATATCCCCTGTATTGAGGCCACTCAACCACTGACCAGAGACAAACAGTAAGTCCACAGTGTGCCCGCCCATGTGAGTGGGGCCGTGAATTAACTGAGTCAGGTTCATGAAAGCCATGAACTCCCGAGCCACCTCAGACGTTTCGCCGATGGATGGATGAAATCCCCCATGCCAAAAGCCTGGGGGTATCCACCGCCACCTTGGCTATGATGTTGAGCAGCTTGGGCAGGGCTGTTGCCACGTGGCAGGGAGCCAGGTACGTGATCAACAAGCCCATCTGCACCCCGTGACCCCACTTCACACAGAAGGACTCACATCCGGCTATCTGTGGTACAGTGATCTCCCTCAGATCCAGACTTTCCCTTATAATAACCGCCACTCCCCCACCCCTACCCTGAGCTCTCGGCTGATGGAATGCATGGAAGCCTGGTGGGCACATGTCCATGAGGGGAACTCCTCCCTCTTTGCCCAGCCAGGTCTCCGTGATACCTGCCAGGTCCGCTCCCCCCTCCTGAATAAGATCATGGATGAGGGGGGCTTTATTTACAACAGACCTGGCATTGCACAACATCAGCCGAAAGCTCTAGCCCTGGGAATCTGAACACCCTGGGGAACAAGCAAAGCCTTGGGGATCGGAGTGCGCAATCGCTCTAAGGTAGCGAGTGCGCACTCCCTGAACATGATATGGCCCCCTGCTTCCGCTGTATCTGCCCCTCCCACTCATTGTAATGATAGAACAGCCCTCCTTGAATGGAACTCCAACCCCCTCCCTGACTTCCAATTCTGTGTCCCTAGTGTCGTAGCCCTGTGCCGGGCCTGGTCTTGAGCCCGGTGGATTTCCCCCCAAACCCACCCTGGTCCCCCCCAAACCCCTTAAAATATTAATTAAAAACCGACTTAAAAAATCCCTCAAATTCTTCTTTGCCACATGCCATCTCTCGGGGTTCCAGAACCCATCATCAAGATAGGCCCTCAATAACGAGGAGGGCCAAGTCTGCGAGAGGGGGGAATCTCGCAGAACGTAAAGCTTATTCACCGAATAAATCTAACATCAAGGGGAGGTAAAGATCCATAGCTAATAACTGGGGGCAAGTTCGGTGTTATAATAGTCTGAAGGAGTGTGATGTCGAGCTTCAATGGAACTTCAATGGGACTCAAGGGACCTCATTGCCCTCTCACGGCAATGGCGGGAGCAAAACACTGTTCGATCTGGTAAGGGGTGACCTAGCCCCCCTCTCATGGCAGCTGGTCAACCTTGATCGTCCAAAAACGAGAATTAAACAGCAGCTGCAGACCTGCTCCATCAGACTTGCATCCCCGGATGTAGCCCTCCATTCAATAGAGGGAGAAAATGGGATCAAGCCAAGTTCAACTGCAGAGACCAAACAGCCATAAATCCAGGGAGGTCAAGATGAATCTAAGTCAGAAGATATTGTTCAGCAAGCACGAGCAGCATGGCATCGCCAATAGGCTTAGTCCCTGATAAAGCCTTAAGCAGGCTTCAGGGAAATGGGAAATGGGGGGGGGGGAGCAGAGGCAACAAAACGCCACAGGGGAAAACCCTTCAGTCATGGTCCGGCTTCCCCAGCCCCTCCCAGGTCTTTCTTATGGCCATAGTGCTCCCCTCGCCTAACCTCCATAAATCCTCATGGAGGTCTCTGGACGACCTGATCATCACCTGATTGCCATTCAATAAAAGTTGCATTATATATAATATAATTATATATACCCTGTTTTCCCCAAAATAAGACATCTCCTGATAATAAGCCCAATCAGGCTTTTGAGTGCATGGCAATAAGGCCAAGCACTTATTTCAGGGTTCAAAAAAATATAAGACAGGGTCTTATTTTTGAGGAAACACAGTAATACATACAGATTATTTGTATTTACCTTCTTACTAACAATTGATATTGCAATACAGCTATTCTAAGGGTGTCCTCTGAATTTCCTCCCTCCCCCCTCCCTCTCTCTCCCTCTTATATATATTGGATAATCTTCTAAAGTCACATGGGTTCTACGTTCTAATGTCAACCTCAACGTAACTTCTTGTATATTTAGATTCTACTGAAATCAGTGACAAGAATCCCTATCCCATTAGGAAGATTTATTGTTGTTTATTGCTTTGTGCAATATCAAGTAAGGTATTGCTAAGTAAGAAAATGCAGAGATGAGACTTAGAATATAATAGGCAAGGCAAAATCCTCAAAGAGAAAGATTAAAAGAAAAATCATTTGATGGTTCCCTAATGAGGTGTATTCTATTTAGACTGTTCATAGGTTGACCAGGAAACAGCTGTAAATGTCAGACTCCTGAATTTAACTTGGCTGCTAAGTTTAAAGGTAAAGGTAAAGGTAAAGGTAAAGGTTCCCCTCTCTCAGGTCTTGGATTTTTCGGCTCAAATCTTTGGCCCTGCCTGTTTCTCCTCCAGGGTTTTGCCTCTGCATTATTATGCCCCGGCACTTTGGGCCATGGCCCCTCTGTCCCAATCCCTTCGTTTTGGTCCATTCGTTGAAGTACAGTTTGTGTTGGGCTTTTGGGCGTCCAGGACAGTTCGCAGCTAGCCAATCGGTGCAGGGGCTTGGGGGCTCTGGGAATAGAGTGGGGGCTGCAGTTCAGAGGGAGGCTCTGTCAGTTCGGAGCCTCTTGAGGTGGCCGAGACCAGCATGGGGGAGGGATCCAGTCACAAAAGATGGGGGGAGGGGGGCTGTAAAGGACGAGGGATCCCACCACAAAAGATGGGGGGAGGGGGCTGTAGAGGATGAGGGATCCATCAGATGGGGTTCCCAGGGCCTCTCCCTGTGGAAGAGGGGGCTGAGAGATGGCAAACGTATTTCTACCCCGACCAGGGCTGCCCTAGTTAGTAATGCTTGGGGCTCTGAAACACCCATCCCCACCTCTTCATTCCCTCTCTGCTTCTCCCAGATATACCAGCAAATATTTGCCCAGTTGAGGTTATTTACCCTGGGTGGGCTAGTTCATGCCACACGCCTGCCAGGAGCAACTGACCCTCTGCCTTTGCCCCATGATTCCTTGGTCAAACTCGCCTCTCCCCATCATTTGCCAGGGTTCCCCTGTATGGCAGGACTGGCATCAATGCTGCCCTCTGGGTGTGCCAAGCCTTGTCCCTTCAGCATCAAAGGCTGGGGTGGCATTCTCTGTAGGAGCCCGGGGGGGGGGGTGCTGCCCCCTGCCCTGAAGGAGAGCCACCCATTCATTCAACCATTCTGGGGTCTGTCTGTGGGGCTTCTTGTGTCCCCCTCTTATTCAGAGGATACATCAGGGAGGTCAGCTACTTCCGCTGGCCGTAGAGGAGGACAGACTCAAAGCCAGGCTGCTTGCAAGGATGGAAATGAAGAGGAGAGAGGAGCAACACTAATTCCAATCACTAATCCTTTTCTCTTTCTCTGCTCATGTTCCTTTCCCCAAACATCCCTGGGAGGGCTAGAGCCCCCGGTCAGGGTGGACGGTCTTTCTCTGGAATTCTATGGGGAGCCCAGCTGGTATGCTTGGTGACCTACTGGATCTCCCTCCAGCATGCCAGCCAGGCTTCCCACTGAAGTCCAGGCATGGCACACACAGAGGACAACATTGATGCCAGCCCTGCCATACAGGGGAACTCTGGCAAACAGTGGGGAGAGGCAGGTTTGACCAAGGAATCAGGGGGCAAAGGCAGAGTGTCTGTTGCTCCTGACAGGCGTATGAGCTAGTATACCTGTGAGCCCAGCTGGGCACTCCCAGAAACCAGGGAGAAGCAGAGAGGGAACGAAGAGGTGGGGATGGGGGTTAGAAGAAAGCAGGGCTCTTGGAACAGGTGGGTCTTCAGAAACCAGGAAAAGGAAAAGATAAGGCCAGCCATTCCTGCCAGCTGGTTGCAAAAGCCCCACCTGATAGATCCCTCATCCTCTACAGCCCCCCTCTCCCCGCACTGCTCTCAGCCACCTTGGGAGGCTCCAAACTGACAGGCGAGGGGTTCATGGTAAGGGGGGTTTCAGAGACCCAAGCGTTACTAACTAAGGCAGCCCTGGTTGGGGTAGAAATACCTGTGCCCTCTCCCAGCCCCCTCTTCCACAGGGAGCCCACCTGATGGATCCCTCATCCTCTACAGTCCTCCTCCCCCTATCTTTTGTGGCTGGATCCCTCCCCCATGCTGCTCTTGGCTGCCTCGGGAGGCTCCAAACTGACAGATCCTCCCTCTGAACTGCAGCCCCCACCCTACTCCAAAAGCCCCTGAGCCCCTGCACCGATTGGCTGCGAACTGTCCTGGGTTCCCAAAAGCCTGACACGAACTGTACTTTGATGAATGGATGGCAGCAAAGGGACTGGGACGGAGGGGCTGTGGCCCAAAGTGTCGAAGCGTAATAACATGGAGCCGAAACCCTGGAGGAGAAACAGGCAGGGCCAAGTGTTCAAGCTGAAATGTCCCATTCCGCCCTCACACATATGCTAATCATTCCCGACTCTAGGAGGCGGTGTTCATCTCTGTTTCTAAGCCAAAGAACCAGCGCTGTCCGAAGATGTCTCCATGGTCATGTGGCCGGCATGACTAATCACTAAAGGTGCATGGAACGCTGTTACCTTCCCACCAAAGGTGGTCCCTATTTTTCTACTTTCATTTTTTACCTGCTTTCAAACTGCTAGGTTGGCAGAAGCTGGGACAAGTCACGGGAGCTCACCCCATTATGCGGCACTAGGGATTTGAACCGCTGAACTGCCAACCTTTCGATCGACAAGCTCAGCATCTTAGCCACTGAGCCACCATGTCCGCTGCTAAGCTTAGACTTGGCCAAAATGGCTCAGGTACATGAAACAGTATGGATAGATAAGCATCTTTGTCCCAAAATGGAAAGGAACAATATTGAAAGTTGTCTCTCTTCATCCCTTGGAGGGTGCAATTCTCCTCTCATAGATCCAGCAGTAGAAATCCATTTCTACAAAACTTTTCCCACTTCAGTGGATATTTTGCCCTGCAGTTAGTGGTTTTGAAGTTGAGTGACTGATAATTGTTGACATGATGCACATTTCTGCTTGGAGAACATTTAGGTTTCAGTTTATCACTCACAGCTGAGACCAAGGTAGTCTTTGCACCATAAAGTTCTTTTTTTTGGGGGGGGGGTATAAAATTTGTAATTTTATTAGAACACATATTGGACATTTACACAACATACAACATATAAATAACTTATCATATTTAAGCATTGTTTCTTAGTGGTCTTCCAGTTATTACTTTATTCTTCTTCCCCTTTATCCTAATCTATTACTCCATCTTCTTCCCCTCTTTTTCCTTTCCCCCCCTCTTTTTTTCCTTTTTCCCCTATAGAGAACTGTACATTTTAGTAATCTCTTTACTATTATACATTTCTCCGTTCATATTATATACATTTTTATTCCACTCCTCATATTGCACCATAAAGTGCTTAAGAAGGTCTTCTACCACTGATGAATGACATCAGGACTAGAGGTAACAAGTCCACATGTTAAAAGCCCTGGACTACTATCTGTTGATCCAGGTAGTTAGTTGGCCAATAAAGGTAAAGGCTTCCCCTTTGCAGTCATGTCCGACTTTAGGGCATGGTGCTCATCTCCATTTCTTAGCCAAGGGAGCCAATGTTGCTTGAAGACATTTCAAGCAGAAATGCAGAATCATGTAGCCAGTATGATTATACATCAAGGCACAAGGAACTGTGCTCTTCCTCCCCACTGAAGTGGTACCTAGTTATCTACTTGCCTTTGTGTGCTTTCAAACTGCTAGGAAGACATGAGCTGGGGCAAGAACAGGAGCTCACTCCGTCACATAGTCCTTGGGTCTCAAAGTGCCAATCTTCTGATTGACAAGCCCAGAGTCTTAACCACTAGGCCACCACACACTAAAACTGAATCAATTCTAGGTTTCTTTCTGCAGCAGGCAGAGCCTTACCACTGCAGATGCATCAGGTGCTACCATCCTTTTCCTTTGCTATTTAAAAAAAAAAGTGCTTACATTCTAAAGGATGTTGACCAGAAGTGAAGTGCAATGATTTCAAGTTTATGCAGCATCCAATTTTATAAATATTAATCTAGCCTGAGTTGTGAAGCAGAATAGTTTTTCGGCGCTTAGTGCTTAAAAGGGCAAAAACTAAATATTTTTTCCAGATGCTCTGATCCCAAAATAAGTTACTACAGCAATTGCTTGTGCATTGTAGTCTGCAGTGGCATTTTTCAAGAGCTTAAGGCGTCTCTGTAATTTATGCTTAGATCAGAGAAATTGATGTCCAAGCAGCTTTCTAAGCTAACATCCTGTCTGTGCCAGTGAAATAGTTGGTGTGACAAAGCAAATGACTAAGTATTTTCAAACTCCCACAGTAAAAAAACTACCTTCTCTATTTTTCTTCTGAAACTGTTTGGGATGGTATCTCAGAAAAATGAAGGCAAGCATTTGTCTCGGATTGCAGACAGTAATTTAGACAGCGCCATCAGAAACCGTTCAAGCAATGCAGCATTAAAGATAAATCACTGCTGCTCTCTAAGATGGTTTCTTTTAACAAGCTTTTTAATGTCTCCCTTCATTAATAAAGGTCTAAAAGACGGAAAGGTGCATTTGCTTATTTTTTTTCCTAAAAAGATCAAGTCCATCAGTGGCTGGGCAGTGGTGAGGATACAACAGCTGCTGATTCCTTCAAATTGTAATTTTCTTAATTATAATTTTGTTATTTTCTTTATATTTTAAATTGTATGATCCACGACACATCTTCGATATCACTTTAACCAAACTTAAACAGATTAGAAAATTGGTTTGTATACATGAGAAACTATGTTTTGTAAAAATATTAACATGCATGAGAATGTATAGCTAATTAACACAGAACTGTCTCATTTTGGTTATTGTCTTTCCTCAAAATACTCAGAAAGCAAATAGATGTATATAAATAGCATTGCCTTCCATTTATGTAATTATTTGAGATTCAATTCCTTTCCTTCTCTTTCCTATCTTCTTCCCTTTCTCCTTCCCTTCTTCTCTCTTTCCTCTTTCCTTTCCTCCACTCCTCTCCTCTCCTCTCCCTTCTCTTCTCTCTTTCTCTTTTCCTTTCCTATACTTTCCCCTTCTTCTTTCTCTCTGTCACCTTTCCTTTTCTTCCCTTCCCTTCCCTTTCCCCCTTCCTTTCCCTTTCCCTCCCTCCCTTCCCTTCCCTCCCTTCCTTTCCCTTCCCTTCCCTTCTCCTTTCCCTTCCCTTTCCCTCCCTTTCCCTTTCCCTTTCCTTTCCTTCCCCTCTCCTTCCCTTCCCTTCCCTCCCCTCCCCTTCTCTTCCCCTTCCTTCCCCTTTTCTTCCCCTCCCCTCCCCTCCCCTCCCCTCCCCTCCCTTCCCTTCCCTTCCTTCCCTTTCCTTCTGGTAGAGAGCCAGATTCCTGATTCGAATGTTGAGTGACCAACTAGAAACACTTGAGGCAGCACTTGAGACATAGAGGCAAATCCTGCTAAAGGGCTTTTTCCCCCACTGGTGGCATAACTTTTGCAGCCTGAAGATCAGTTGTTGCTGTGAAAGCTGCATGGTGCTTTTCGGCTACAGTCTGCTGCTAATCCTTTCTGCTACATCCCTGGCTGATTTGTTTTTGCAATATTTGTTTCTCAAATCATTCGTCTTTCATCTTAACATTTTATTCTTTTTCATTTTAATTTTCATTCATTTTACTTCATTTTTTAATTATTACTTTTATTCAATTTATTTTTCCCCCATATTGGTGATTTGGGCTTCAACTTTTATTTTAATTTTATTATTAATTCTCTTCTTAAGATGTTTTTATATACCCACCTCCCCTTCCCCTGCCTTCCTGATTCTTTCATTGCCTAGCAACTGCTGTTCCTTTAACCTTGTTGCCATGTGACACTACACTCAAAATACAGGATAATCATTGAAACTCTTTATACATCCTTAATTTTTTGTTCCAAAACTACTCCTCAAATAACGACCATTGTTATTTCATAAATATAATTTTCTTAATTGTATATTGCAGTTCTCCAACAAAAGATATCAGAACACAGGGTTGTTGTCTTTTTTGCTAAAGCGGCTCAAAATCCATTGATTTGTGAAAATAATATGCCATCATTATATTGGGCTGCATTAAATACAAATTTTGTATACATCTGGGACACACACACATATTTTTATGAATTAAATACTAATCCAGATATGGGCAAAATAAAATTAAGATTAGAAAAAATACCAATAGCACTTGGATTTATGTACTGCTTCACAGTGCTTCACAGCCCTCTCTAAGCAGTTTACAGAATCAGCCTCTTGCCCGCAACCATCTGGGTCCTGATTTTACCAACCTCGGAAAGATGGAAGGGTGAGTCAACCTTAAGCCAGTCAGAATTGAACTGCTGACAGTTAGCAGCCTGAAATACTGCATTTTGACCACTGTGCCACCAGTGGTTAGAAATAGCAAAATCCAGCTGCCCTTTTATAGCTAGTTGGCAGAATCTTATAACTGCAATCTAGTATGTGTTGAGAGTCTACATATCACCTCTTAGGACCTTAGGAAATGTTCTGTATTGTGGTCCATGCCCTGAGGAACAGCATATGACATCTGCTTCCCCCCCTCCCAAAAAAATGTATGTCTCCCACCCTGATATTCAAAAAATTATTGAAAATCTAGTCATTCTCCTTGGCCTTAAAGTAGGAAAGCTGACATCCCTTGTGTCATTTTTGTTTGACTGATGTCTGCCCTTGCCTTGAATCTACTGAGTTCCTGGTTCCAACATCATCTAGGGGAAAGGCGATATCCTATTATCCAATATCAAATAATCTGATCAAAGATTATATCCTGGAAATATTCAAATTGCATTTTGCAGACACCCTCAGCTGACACTTCACTGGAAGTGGAAATGTTAGAAATCGCTTTATGTGCGTATATTCCATAAGAAGTTATAATGCCTGGCAAAGGAGCTAAGCCAACCTGAGGATGCTAGAATTGTGTTAAAGATGGCATCAGAGGTGGGCTTCACATAATTTAACAACCGGTTCACCCAGAATTGAAAATGTGCAAGCGCACCTTGCGCAGATGCACACTGCTTCAAAAACACGGTGATTGTATAAGACGGGATAGGCATAATTATTGGTTTGCCCGAACTGGTCTGAACCAACTGAATCCCACCCCTGGATGGCATTGATAACAGAAGGCAAGTGTCCGATCCCTATCATGATACTGCCATTCAAGTGGGGAGGGGACCCCAGATTCTTTTACTCACTTATTGCTCTCATCCAGTTTTCCTACCTGCCTTGTAATTCCCTAGTTTATAACTTTTGCCCTGTCACCTATTCTGCCCTGTGCTTGGATTTACCTTGGGGGATGTACAAGGGGGGAGGGGAGGGCCATCTGTTTTCTTTCAGTTTGGAAGCCTCACAGAAGAAACACATGGGAACAAATCCTTATCTCTTTCTCAGGACGACCACTTCCACAACATTTTTACACCTGTGGATTGGCTCATTCAATATCAAACTGAGAAGAGGGGTTTCTAACCACTTTATTCTGGGGGGAATTGCCTGGGGGGGAACTCAGATCCTGCTTTGCTTTTGTCTTGCAATCACCCCCTTTCAATAAAAGGTTCCTTTTGAAATGCTGCTGTCTCAAGAGTCTATACTTTCTTGATTGGGGAGTAGAGGCAGGACCTTACAGCAAGGGAATGGGGGTGAGGTCATCTCGCCTTCTGGCTTCCCTGCCCATTCATCACAGGGTCAAATTAACCACTTTACCCATTCCTTGGGCAAACGTCTTATTCATTTATCTATCTATATCCCACTTTTATTATTTATTTACAAATAATTCAAGGTGGTAAACCTATCCAACACCCTTTCCTCCTCACATTTTCCTTACAACAACAATTGTGTGAGGTGAGAAAGAGTGGCTGACCTAAAGTCACCCAGCTGGCTTTCATCACTAAGGCAGGACCTAGAATTCATCATTTCCTGGTGGCCCAAAGTCACCAGCTGGCTTTTATGGCTAAAGTGGACTAGAATTCACAGTCTCCCGCTTTCTAGCCTGAGGCCTTCACCGCTAGACCAAACTCACTATTAACATTATATTACTATTTCTGCAAGAAAACAGGAGCATGGCTGATTTAAGCCATCTGTATTAACACACAGTAACACATAGCTGCTTTTGCCCTGTAACAGCTTTGACATTCAATTAGATGGACTTCACACCCTCCCAAGCTCAGTCAAAAATTTTAATGATGTAGTCCCTGTGTGTTTGGCCTGAACCCAAATCTGGAAAGGAGGGCTCATGGGGGCAATTCCAAATCAACTTGGAATTAGGGAAATAGCATACAGAGATTATTATTTCCCAATGATTCCTAGCAGGAAATTTGCTTCTTTTTAAAGCAGCCATACACTGAAATGATATTTTTGGCCAGTTGCTATTGCCAAGTTTAATATCCCTTTCCTGATCAGTCACTTACAACCAAATCATATTACTATATATACCAAGTTTGGATTTTTTTTTGCTCCAATGGGCAAAAAAACCCCAACAACCCCAGAGTTGTTTATATTAAACCGAATCCACTGTTTTCAAGCCCATTTCCCTTTTTGCCTCTGGTTTGTCTGTCCTGAATTATTTAGTATCATCAGCAAAATTGGATGGCTCACTGCTCACCCTTAATGCTTGATCATTTATAAACAAGTTAAAAAGTGTCCATTCCTTAACATCAAACATGCCAAACTAATTTGCTTCCCAGACACAGAGAAGAAAACACACCAAAAAGCATATTAGCAAAATTGTCAAAGAAAGAGAAGACACACACATTTTCAGCATACAAATGTGACACTCAGTTTGTGCAGTGGTTAAGGCTATAAACCAGTAGAGAGACAAAGAGATAGAGAGTTCTAGTCCCGCCTTAGCCATGAAAGCCAGCTTGGTGATTTTAGGCCAATCAGCAGGAGACTGGGAATTTTAGCCCCACCTTAACCCTGAAAACTGGTTAAGTGAATTTGGACCAATCATTTTCTCTCGGTCCAACCAACCTCACAGGGTTGTCGTTGTGGGGGAAAAGAGGAGGAGAATGAAGGGACACGATGTATTTTCACCTCCTTTTGCTTCTTATAAAGTAATAACAGCAGGATAAAAATCTGACTGATAATGAGAATGATGAGAATGATGAGAATAATACCATGTTTCCCTGAAAATAAGACCCTGTTTTATATTTTTTTGAACCCCGAAATAAGTGCTTGGCCTTATTATTTTCAGGGAGGTCGTATTATTTTGGGGCATGTGGAACAAGAGGGACTCCTCTTGCTGTCTTACCTGATTTCCAGCTCTGTCTCCCTAACCCTAACCAGAAGAAATGGCGGGGACCGGCTGCACATGCAGTTAAATATTTTCGGGGCAGGCTTATTTTTGGAGAGGAACTTATTTTAGCACATGCTCTCAAAAGCCCGATTGGGCTTATTATCAGGGGATGTCTTATTTTGGGGGAAACACTGTAATAATAATAATAATAATAATAATAATAATAATAATAATAATAAATTTTATATATTATGTGTGTGTATATATTTATATGATGTGTGTGTTTGTGTACGTATGTGTGTGTGTGTGTGTGTGTGTGTGTGTGTGTGTGTATATATGCGATTTCTTTCTAGCCAGGTTCTACCTACGTAAGCTAAGATGTTCCTCAGCCCTCAACCAGGTAAGTAGGTAGAACCTGGCTAGAAAGAAATTGCACATAAAGCCTACGAAAAAGGACAAAGAAATATGTGTGTGTGTGTGTGTGTGTGTGTGTAGGTCTTTGGTTATTCAGGTTTTCTCCCGCGTAAAATTGGAAGTGTCTTGGCGATGTTTCGACGAAGTCTCATTTGTCATCTTCAGGCTGGTGTTTTCGGCTTCATGCTTCTAGGAGCAATGTGTGATCGCAGCTGTTTCTTCCTTTTAACTGCTAGTGGGGGTGTGAACTGATTGGGTGGGAGCTTGGCTGTGTTCTGATTGGGTGGAGGTGTGTTCTGATTGGTTGGGGGCTTGGCTGTGCTCTGATTGGATGGGGGTTGGCTGTGCTCTGATTGGCTGGGGGTGTGTTCTGTTTGGGTGGGGGCTTGGTTGTGCTCGGGTTAGTCTGAGTTGCAGGGGGATTTGAGCTGGTGAGCTGCGTTGCTATTGTTTGGCTTCACGTTCGTGGTCATGCCACTGTCAACTTGCAAAATTTTCAAGTTGCCATGAGCAGGAGGGAGGGAGAACTGATAGAGCTGATTGATGTCCCTAACTGAAGATACAGTCCATATATGCTTCTGTACCGCAATCAGAAGGAGGGTGTTGGATTTCACAGCCAGCCAAAGCGGTTAATTGGAGAATGTGATTTATCACAGAGCCAGAGAGGAGGGGAGAGACAGGGTCATAGGGGAACGTAAATCTACATGGGATTAGTTCTAACTGCATCCGAATATTGCTGAAATGGTGCTCCTAATAAATGACTGTATTTCTTTTGAAGTTTGGTTCATGGCTCATGAATTAATTAGGGCATCTTTTGGAAACTTCACAGACAGTTAGAACTACTTTTAAAATCTATCAAGATTACCAGGTTTTCTGAATCCTGGACTCTCCAATTGCTCCCCGATGTCTGGGGTGCTGGGAGGAAAAATCAGGCAACCATGGCCGAAGACGGGCTATCTGAAGAGAGCCTAATTGCAGCCAGAGTGCAGCCTCCCTCAGACATCAAAGCTGAGATGCCTGCTCCAGCAGCGGAAGCAAGAAAAGATGAGTATTGGTGGGAGTTAATACCTAAAGCAGCTGAGGCCAAATTCCCCCACCCCAATGCCTGGAAAAAGGGGAAGCCCCTGAGCGAGTTGGGAAGAGTGGAGTGGAGGTGGGACTGGAGACAAGCCAGGCTCCCAAAGCCCCTAGGGAGTTCCAGAGAGCAGCTGAGGGAGGAATTTGACCAAGCCACCCTTCCCGATGAGGGGCTGTCATGCAGGCCAAAGGAGAGGGGAGGAGCAGTGGATCCCTTTGAAGTGAGGAGAAGCAGACAGGAGCACAGCCCCCCTTCTCCACCCATCAGAAGGAGGCTGCAACCAGTGTCTTTTCCATGCAGCAGGCAGGCTGCCCAGGGCAGACAAACCCCTCTCTCCCTCCAAACCAGAGCTGAGGAAGAGGGCGAGCTACATCAAATGCAAGCATACAGAGGCCAACAGGGTGAGAGAGGAGCAGTGTTGAATGAACTGCCCCAGTTCAGTGGAAAGTTTGATGGGGACTCAGACCAGCTAGTTCTATTCCTTGACTCAGCTGAGATCCACCTAGAATGTTATGGACACCTCTACCCATCCCCCAGAGCCATGGTGAATACCATCGCAGAGGGGCTAGAGGGGGAAGCAAGGGAAGAGGAGAGCCCCCCAACTGCAAGATGTAGATGACTTCCTACGACTGCTAGAGGCCAGATTCGAGGAGGCAGAGGAAGACCTGTATGCAGAGGATGAGTTCAGCTACCTAAAGCAGAGGGGCCATCCCATTAAAGAGCACATCCGCGAATTTAGGAGAGTCATAGGGAGAGTATCCCCTTTGCCAGAGTGGTTGCTAGTGCACTTTTTCAGAACAAGCTTGGACAATCAAATTGCCCAGGTAACTGCTTACTTGGACATCCCAAACCAGCTCTCTGAGTGGTTCTGAGTGGCAATAAATAGTGGATTGCGCGCCAACAACATGAGAGAGCAACCAGACACGAAAGAAAGGGGGCAACCTGACCTGAAACCAGCCCTCCCTCGAAGCCTGCTGAAGTGTTATAGATGTGGAGGGATGGGCCACACAGTATCTGTGTGCACAACCCCAGCCCCAAGGCCTAGGCCAGAGCCACCACCCAGGGCACAGCTGGAATGAGGCCCCAAACGAGCCACCAACATGTCCCAGAGGGCCCTCCAGGCTGAAGAGGTGCCTTCCCACCCAGCCGAGGGGGGGGGGAACACCAGGCAACGATGACCAGTTGCCAGAATCCTATGATAGCGAGGACGAAGGTGCAAATGACCCAATGGTGAGGGGACCAGTCCACCCTTTCATTTTCCCAATACGCCTCACAGACCCAAAAATGGGGACCCAGGGGGCCTTTCAAGCCCTGATAGACTCGGGCTGCACTAGATGCTTGATCAACCTAACCACAGTCCTGAAACTGGGGATCAGAGCAAAAAGACTGACCCACCCAATCTGGTTTGAACAGGTTGATGGATCCCTAATGGGGGAGCCTACACCACTCACCTGACCGAACCAGTGAGGCTAGAGCTAGCAGATCACTGGGAAGTAATTCAATTCGTAATAGCCCCCCAAATGACAGATCCAGTCATCCTGGGACTTTCCTGGCTAGAAAAGTGGGGACCGACCATCTGATGGCAGACTGAGAATAGCAAGCCCCAATCCCTCCCACACCAGCGAGCAGAAATACCGCCCATGCAGGGAACCCTCCAAAAGAGCACACCAGAACAACTGGCAGCTACATCCGACAAAACCCCAGAGACCGAACAGATCCCAAAGGAATATCAGGACCTTGCAGAAGTATTCAGCAAGGCCAAGTACAACGTCCTGCCTCCCCACCGTGAGGCAGATTGTGCCATCAAAATCATCCCTGGGGCAAAACTACCCAGAGCAAGCTGTATGCCATGACACCTTGGGAAATGCAAGAAATGCGCAACTACATAGACAAAAACCTAGAAAGGGGATTCATCGAGCCAGCCAAACCGCGGGTCGCGGCGCCAGTCCTCTTCAAAGAAAAAAAAGATGGGACTATGAAATTGTATGTTGACTTTCGAGGTATCAATGCAGTGTGTACACAACCTATATCCCCTCCTCCTCATGAAG
This sequence comes from Ptyas mucosa, assembly GCA_012654045.1. Taxonomy (NCBI): domain Eukaryota; kingdom Metazoa; phylum Chordata; class Lepidosauria; order Squamata; family Colubridae; genus Ptyas; species Ptyas mucosa. The sequence continues at coordinate 41,574 of WNWU01021086.1, read as the reverse complement.
GACATGCTATCTCACCTGGCCAGAGGAAAAGTCTTCACCAAACTAGACCTCAAAGAAGTATACTACCGAGTACGCATCAGGGAGGGAGACGAGTGGAAAACAGCATTCAACTGCCCCCTAGGGAGCTTCCAATTCAAGGTGATGCCTTTTGGACTTCAGGAAGCCCCAGCGGTGTTCATGCAATTAATAAATGAGGTGCTGCATGAGCACCTCTACAAGGAGATTCTCATCTACCTAGATGACATCCTCATTTACACTGAGACCATGGATGACCACATACCCCTTGTCTGCCAGGTACTGGAAAAACTTCTGGCAGCCAACCTGTATATCAAGCTGTCAAAATGCGAGTTCCACCATGCACAGCTAGATTACCTGGGCTATCGAGTGTCAAATGAGGGAATAGAGATGGATCCAGCCAAAGTGCAAGCAGTCCTAGGCTGGCAACCCCCTCGCACCCATAGACAGCTACAAAGCTTCCTAGGGTTCACGAACTTCTACAGGAAATTCATCCCCTCCTTTGCGAAGATTGCCAAACCCATGATGGACCTCCTAAAGACAGGGAGCCCAGGAACAAAACCCCGCCCGGGACAACCTCTACAATGGGACCTGACCTGCCAGGAGGCATTTGAAACACTAAAAGAAATGTTTGTGAAAGAACCAGTGTTGAAGCATCCTGACCCCAAACAACCCTTCGTCATCCAAGCAGATTTATTTATTTATTTGTTTGCTTGTTTGTTTGTTTGGCTTATATGCCACCCTATCTCACAATGGACTCAGGGCAGCTCACAACAATAAAACAATAAAACACAATATAAAATAAAGTCTAAAAATTTAAAATTTAAAATTAACCCTTAAAACGCCATTATCAGTCCAGGTCGAGGGATTTAAAAAGCCAAGTTTTTAATTCACAGTGGAAGGTACAAAGGTCAGGCAATAATCGGAGTTCCAAGGGAAGTTGATTCCAGAGGGTGGGCGCACCCACCGAGAAGCCTCCACCCCTGGAGGTCTCCAGCCACCACTGTCTAGCTGATGGCACTCTCTATGGGTGCGAACCGAGCGATTGAGTATCGTTGCTGGCTATAAGTGGTCCGCCAAATATCCTGGTCCTAAGCCATATAGGGCTTTATAAGTCAACATCAACACCTTGAATCTCACCCGGAGGGCAACCGGTAACCAATGCAAACTGCGCAGGAGAGGTGTAACATGGGAATATTGGGATTCTCCCATCACAATCCGCGCGGCTGCATTTTGCACCAGCTGAAGCCTCTGAGTGGTCCTCAAGGGCAGCCCCTTGTAGAGAGTGTTGCAGTAGTCAATCCGTGAGGTGACCAGCGCATGAGTAACTGTGCGTAGGGCATCTCCGTCCAAGTAGGGACGCAACTGGCGCACCAGACGTATCTGGGCGAATGCCCCCCTGGTCACAGTTGTTATCTGGTCTTCTAAGCTTAACTGTGAATCCAGAAGGATGCCCAAATTGCGCACCCTGTCTACAGGGAGCAAAACTTCATCCCCTATAGTCAGCGATGGCAGCTCTCCCCTGAACCGAGATGCCGGTACCCACAGCCACTCGGTCTTGGCTGGGTTGAGTTGCAATCTTTTTCTACCAATCCAGACCCGTACCGCTTCCAGGACTGGGCCATCACGTCGAGGGCATCACTGGGTTGGTTCGGGGTGGAAATAAAGAGCTGAGTATCACCCGCATATTGATGATACCTCACCCCAAAACCACGGATGATCTCCCCTAGCGGTTTCATATAGATGTTGAACAGAAAGGGCGAGAGGACCGACCCCTGAGGCACCCCACAAGTGAGGGGCCTCAAGGTCGATCTCTGCCCCCCTGCCAACACTGTTTGCATTCGACCCGAGAGGTAGGAGGAGAACCACTGTAGAACAGTGCCTCCCACTCCCAACCTCTCGAGGCAACGCAGCAAGATACTGTGGTTGATGGTATCAAATGCCGCCAAAAGATCCAATAGGACCAGAACAGAGGAATAACCTCTGTCCCGGGCCCTCCAGAGATCATCCACCAGAGCGACCAATGCCGTCTCCATGCTGTACCCAGGCCTGAAACCTGATTGGTATGGGTCGAGGTAATCCGCTTCATCCAGGACCAGCGGGAGCTGACGTGCCACCACATTCTCAACAATCTTCGCTAAGTTGGAGATTGGATGAAAATGACTTAATACAGCTGGATCCAAGGCCGGGTTCTTGAGGAGGGGCCTCACCACTGCCTCCTTCAAAGTGGTCAGGAAGTTCCCCTCCCTCAAAGAAGCCGCTATCACCGCCTGGATCCAGCCTCGTGTCACCTCCCGGGCCGAATAAACCAGCCAGGAGGGGCAACACACAGGTGGCCGCACTCAGCTTTCTCATGATCCTGTCCACTTCCTCTGGAGATGCCAGTGATGTGACAGTTGGAGCAGTGCTACTCCAAAGAAATAGTCAAGGAAATCTACAACCCTGCGCCTACACCTCCTGCAAGCTCACAGACACAGAGAGACGATGGGCAGCATGGGAAAAGGAGGCATTCGCAGTGAGATTGGCACTGCTCACCTGGCAACACCTGCTGGAAGGGGGCCAGAAACTGTTTGAAGTCTGGACTGACCACAAAAACCTGGAGGCCCTCAGGACCTGCGAAAACTATCACTCAAACAAGTCCGTTGGGCTCAATACTTCAACCATTTCAACTTTGTGCTAAAGCACATTCCGGGGGGGAGGAACGTTCTAGCTGATGCCCTCTCCCGCATGCCCCAATACAAATGTGAGCGGCAGCAGGTAGTGGACGCCATTTTTCCCCTTACCCAAATAGCAGGCCAAGTAACCACCTGACAACAATGCCACAACCGGCACGACCAACCAACAAGCAATCTAACAGCAAAACTCAAAACTGAACTGCTGGCAGACCCCTGATTCTGAGACAACCAACACATTCTGACAAAAAGGGATTACCTCGCATGGAAGGGGACAAAGCTCTATGTCCTGGAATCCCTACGCACCCTGATCCTCCAGAGGAGCTATGACGCTAAACCGGTAGGCCACTTTGGATTCCTAAAACTTTACACTTAGCACGGAGGCAGTTCTGGTGGCCCAGCATAAAGAAAGATGTGGACAGTTATGTGAAAAATTGCACCATCTGTGCCATGATGAAGAAGCGACCAGGAAAACCTCCCGAACTGCTACAATCAGTAGCAGAGCCTACAAGACCATGGGAGGAGATTGCAATGGACTTTATAGTGGAGTTGCTGAAAAGTGGGGGAAACACGGTGATCTGGACTGTAATAGATTTATTTTCTAAACAGGCCCACTTCATACCCTGCAGTGGACTACCCTCAGCCCACCAGTTGGCCAAACTGTTCCTGAAACACATCTACCACCTCCATGGAGTATCAAGAAGAATTATCTCTGACAGAGGGGTCCAGTTCATGGCTAAGTTCTGGAGGGAGTTCCTACGGTCCATTGAGTCATCCCAGGGCCTTAGCTCAGCCTTTCATCCGAGCACCAACGGGGGGGCAGAGAGACTGAATGCCATGGTAGAGCAGTACCTGAGCTGCTACGTGAACTATCAGCAGTCCAATTGGGCGGACCGCCTGTCTTTCGCTGAGGTCGTGTATAATAATGCTGTTCAAAGTAGCAGGGGGCTAACCCCATTTAAGGTAGTGAGCGGCATGGACTTTGTCCCAATGCCTGAGTACCCAAGGGAGCCTCCCTCCTCAGTCAGCTTGACTGATTGGATGGCGACACTGACAGCAACCTGGGAGAATGTCAAGAAAGTGCTAGCTAAAGCAGCACAAACCTATAAGAAACAGGCAGACAAACACCGAGCTCCCCAAAGGCCATTTCAATTGGGGGAGAAAGTTTACCTCTCCACAAAATATTTGAGGTTAAAACTTCCTAGCAAGAAATTGGGACCAAAGTTTATGGGACCATTCCCCATAGTAAAGATAATCAACCCGGTCACAGTGCAATTGAAGTTGCCCCGACTGCTAGGGAAGATGCACCCGGTATTCCATAGTAGCCTCTTAAAACTTGTGGTCGGATCGACCCTGAGGCCACTACCCCGTGAGCCCCTAGACCCCATGGCCATAGGGGGCCAGACCCATTATGAGGTGCAGCAAATCCTCAATTCGAGGTGGCACAGGAGACAACTCCACTATTTAATCAAGTAGAAGGGTTACCCCTTATCAGAGGTGTCTTGGGTAAAGAGTCGAAACATCCAGGCAGATCACCTTATAGTCAAATTTCATGCAGAAAATCCAAACAAGCCAGGTGGAGGGTCACGTCCCTAAACTCTATATCTGTACTCAAATTGTTTTGCTTTGTGCAGGTTGCCCTCAGGAAGTGAGGGGAGCCAAATGTCGACATGCAAAGCTTTCAAGTTGCCATGAGCAGGAGGGAGGGAGAATTGATAGAGCTGATTGATGTCCCTAACTGAAGATACATTCCATACATGCTTCTGTACCGCAATCAGAAGGAGGGTTTTGGATTTCACAGCCAGCCAAAGTGGTTAATTGGAGAATGTGATTTATGATGTGGCCAGAGAGGAGGGGAGAGACAGGGTCATAGGGGAACGTAAATCTACGTGGGATTAGTTCTAACTGCATCCGAATATTGCTGAAATGGTGCTCCTAATAAATGACTGTATTTCTTTTGAAGTTTGGCTCATGGCTCATGAATTAATTAGGGCATCTTTTGGAAACTTCACAGCCACATCTTCATGGTGGGTGTCAGTCTGCTTCATGTATGGATTGGAGGGGTTTAAAGGGGTTAATGATGCAGCTGCGGTCTGGCTTCTGGTCCGTGGTCATGCCTCATCATTGGTGTGGGTTTGAAGCTGCTTTCCACGTGGATGTGTGGTGGTGACATCCTGTGTGGCCCTCGTGAGTGTGGGTCTGGTGTCATTCCTCGTGTTAGGGACTCGTTTGTCAATAAGGGCGGGTTTCCAAATGGCTGGTAGGTGGGAGGTATCATCTCGTTTATTCATGCTGTGTTGGCGTTTTTCTATCTCGATGGCTTCTCTGATTATTCTGTTGTTGAAGTGTTCAGTTTTGGCGATAGTTCTGGTCTTTTTAAAGTCAATTTCATGTCCTGTGGCTTTAAGGTGTTGGACCAGGGAAGAAGTTGGTTTCAGTCTTTTCTGACTGAGTTCTTGTGTTCCTCAATGCATGCATTTATTCTTCTGTTGGTTTGTCCAATGTATGTGGTGGGGCAGGTGGTGCATGGGATTTCATATACTCCTTGATTTTCTAACTCAATTTTGTCTTTGGGGTTTCTTAGGATGGTGGATATTTTTCGGTTTGTGCAGAATGTGTATATACACACATACACATACATACACACACACACACATCATATATTTTAAAAAGGTGATTGGTTGATACCTAGGATGCTGGCAGCAACCCGTATCAACCATTAGCACCAGTCAATGGTATTTGTGACATATTTTTAAATGTCCAGTTGACTGAGTTTCATTTTTAATGAATAAAAGAGAATAATAATAATAATAATAATAATAATAATAATAATAATACTTTTATATTTTATATTATATTTTATATTATATTATATTATTATAAAATAATAATGATAATAATAATAATAATAATAATAATAATAATAATAAAATAAAAATAACTGATCGACCACCTGATTAATGGGTGCAGTAAAATTTCACAAACTGACTACCTACAACGCCATGACCGCGTTGCTAAGATCATTCACTGGAAATTGTGCCAGAAGTTTGGATTTGAGTACAGCAAAAACCACTGGAAACATCAGGTTGAGAAAGTTTTAGAGAATGAGAAACTCAAGATCTTGTGGGACTTCAGGATTCAGACTGACAGGCACTTGGTCCACAACACACCTGACAGAACAATAGTTGAAAAGAAAAAAGTATGGTTCATTGACATTGCAATACCTGGTGATGCACGGATTGAAGTTAAGCAGCAAGAAAAAATCATGAAGTACCGGGACTTGCAAATTGAAGTTGAGCGACTGTGGAAAAAGAAATTGTGTGTTGTCCCGACTGTAATTGGAGCCCTTGGAGCAATACCCAAAGGGCTACCCCGCTATTTAGAAATTCTAAATTTACTGGACTTGAACATTTTGACTCTACAAAAAACCTACCTTACTCGGAACAGCTTACATCCTCCGATGAAAGGTAGGACTCGAGCTGCTGAGCTATTAACCAGCTCCAAAGGCTGTGAATCTCACTAAAGATTAACTAATAATAATAATAATAATAATAATAATAATAATAATAATAATTGGAACACAACATGCCAGATATCACAGTTGTCAAAAACCGAAACGTACAATTTATTGACATCGCGGTACCAGGAGACGCCAGAGTCGAAGAAAAAGTACTGGAAAAAATCATGAAATATCGCAACGTGGCCATAGAAACTACACGGCTATGGATGAAACATGTCACAGTGATACCCATTGTTATCGGGGCACTTGGTACCATGTCCAAGAATTTTATAAAATATATCAACAAATTGCAGCTTCCTGCAATAACATCAGCAGAACTGCAAAAAACTGCGCTACTTGGAACATCATATATTTTAAGAAGGTACTTGGTTGATACCTAGGACACTGGCAGCAACCCGTATCAACCATTAGCACCACTCAATGGTATTTGTGACACATTTTTAAATGTCCAGTTGATTTTCATTTTTAATGAATAAAAGAGAATAATAACAATAACAATAACAATAACAATAACAATAATAATAACAAAATAAACATCTACAGCTGAGCTATTTTCGTATTAAAATCTATGCAAAATTGGAGGGAAGAGGCACACAGTCGAGTAAAGCAACCCAGGATTTGAAAATGGGAAATAATTTAGAACACTCAATAGGGTAAACATGTAAACATTTTTGAGTAAGCATCTCAAAAGTCAATTTGCAAACCAAAAATTAACTGAGTAAAAGTCACTGAGGTTTTATTTCTTATCCTAGGCACCCCAAACTTGTGACTGCTTGAATAGCTACAATTGAACACTTGTTTGTATAACTCTAGTAGGCAAGTAAAAGTACATCATTTGAAGCCCGCGACGAAATTAAATCAGAATGTTGGAATCTTAATCCCGTCTTTCATGCCCCTCCTCTAGAAATGTTTTGATGCAGCATAATGGAAGGGCTTCATTCATTCGAATTAATAGCATGTTCAGCTGAGTTCTTAACACCCTATTTAAAATCAATTAAAGACTCTTTCTGAGTCAAAGGGAATTGAATTTAATGTGTTCTCCCTTCATTTAATATTTTGTTCCAGTACCTTTTCACTTTAATCTTTGTTCAGTCTTGGGTTTCAAAGTCAAAAGAATACCAAAAACCTGTACAATTGATGGTAGCTCTTAATTAGCATTTAAGGTGCTTTTAAGAGAGTGTTGTTTTCAGAAACAAGTGAATAGAAAACTGGAGTACTGTTAGCAGGCACAATCTTTTCCTTTGAGGATATAATTAGTTATTTTTTTTTCTTATTCCACCTTTTCTTATGTTGTTGTTGTTGTTTTTTAATGGAGGTCCCAGTCTAGGATATAGTCACTGATGGTTTCCCCATCAAATAACACACAGGTTCAAATCTGTTATTTTCATGTTCAGCCAAATGTTTTCACCTGTTTGGTCTAACTCTAGTGGAAGATGTCTCAAAAGAGTGTGGAGAAGAGCAACAAAGATGATTAGGGGTCTAGGGGTTAAACATATAATGAATGGTTGCAGGAATTGGCTATGTCCAGTTGAATGAAAAGAAGGACTAGGAGTGACATCATACCAGTCTTCCAATATTTGAGGGGCTTTCACAAAGAAGAGTGGTGTCAACCTAATCTCCAAGGCACTTGAAGGCAGAACAAGAAGCATGGATCAAAAGTAATCAAGGAGACAAGTAGCCTAGAACTAAGGAGAAAATTCCTGGCAGTGAGAACAATCAACCAGTGGAACAACTTGCCTCCAGAAGTTGTGGGTGCTCCATCACTGGAGGTTTTTAAGAAGAGAGGGGACAACCATTGGTCTGAAATGTTATAGGCTCTCCTGCTTCAGCAGGGGGTTGGACTAGAAGACCTCCAAGGTCCCTTCCAGCTCTGATTCTGGAACTGATATTCTGCTATTGATATGTAGTCAACCCAAGCTTGCAAATCTGACTTATGGGATTCTGCCTCAGTTGGAAAGTCCCAGTGCCAGCTGAGCTCAGAGTGAGGCTGAATACTTTCTGGCTGAACTGCAAGAGAGCTGAAATCATCCAGAGTAAGAGAGATATTAGGACATAATAATAACCCCATTAGAGGATTTTTGTCTCATTCTGGCTTTGGGCTCTGCAAGGAGAATGACAAGCCATTGGCTTTGAAACTTCCTTTCAGTCAACCTGACAAAACACTTGAAATTGGCAAGGACCAGCCCTTCTGAGAAGTATATTTCCTTCTGCCAGGAGTAGGTGTTGTTTCTCTGTATATGTGTGTGTTTGTGAAGGGATTTTGTCACTGTGTAGCCTGCAGGAGTTCAGGACTGCAAGTGTATTTTCTGTATTTGTTAGCATTTCAAATAGCAGGGTGTTTTTTTGTTGTTGTTTTTGTTTTGTTTTAATGAAACTTTTGGGGATCACAGGTGCAGTTAAATTAAATGCATAATAAGCAAAGGTTTTGTTGGGATTATTTGGAATGTTATAAAAAACAATTTTCATATTACCTACTTCAGCTGGCCTGAGAGCAGCAGAGGTCTCCTGGATAGGCCAAACAACATTTGACTTGCAGTTTGTGTGCAGTATTTTAACATCTCCACAGTTAAATATTTCCTCTATAATAATAGGGAACTCTCTCTCCATTTCTCTTTCTCTTGTTCTCTGTCTGTCTGTCTGTCTGTCTGTCTATCAATATCTCTCTCTCTCTCATTTAACTATCTATCTATCTATCTATCTATCTATCTATCTATCTATCTATCTATCTAATATCCATCCATCCATTCATCCATCCACATACCAAAACACCAAAACACAATTCATGTTCAAAATAAAATTTAAATGTAGTTTAATTAAAAATATATGGCATTATTCTTTTATAGATTTTTTTGTGAACCTGATATGTATTTCTTTGGGTAACTTGTTTCTCCGAGTGCAGTTCGTATGAACTCTATAGATTTCATCTATTCCACTTCGTATCTCTTCCTTGTCCCTCTGGGTCACTTCTGAAAGTATCTCAGTCATGATTTCTCCTAAGTTCTCTTCCTTTTGCTCTTCTACATTTTGAAACCTTAAATAGAAGGATGCCTTCTCCATCTCGAGATATGATAACGAGTCCTCCAGTTCCTTATTTGTGGCCGCTTGGTTGTATTCCATCCTCTCCATTCTCTTATCCGTATACTCTATTCTCTCCTCCATCTTATGAATCCTCTGCTTGTTTTCCTCTATGTTCTGTTGTATCTTTCCTATCTTCTCATCCATGTTCCTAATATTATCTTTTATCTCCCCCACATCCGTCCTAAGTTCCTCGTGATTTTTCCTTGTCTCTTCATGATTGTGGACCATGGTCTCCTGCATTCTATTCCTTCCTTCCTGGATCATCGTTAGTACGGAGTGGATGTTTTGCATGCTAAGAGTAGGCGTTGCCTTATCCTTTTCCATGGTTTCGACTGATTTTTGTTGTGCTGGAGAGGCCATCAGTATCATCTGGTTTGGTGGTATTTTCTTGCTTGACTTAGTGATTGTTGTTGAGCCCGTGGTTGACCATTAGTATTTCTAGTGTTATCTTCTCCCAGAGTTTCATATACTGATTACTATTTGGGCTGTTATATCTCTATTGGTCTTTATATTCAATTTATAACTTTCAGTAATCCCAAGGAAATAAACAACTAGGATAAATTTCCTTATCACACAGTCACTGTCTATATATAAATTTATCTATAAATTCAATCTTTCACTTTTCAATATTTTGCAAAATTCATCAAATCTTAATGACTACTTAGCCTCTATTATTCACAAAAAAAGTAAAAAAATAAGGGGAAAGTATAAGGGGAGGGGGTGAGGGAAAAGTCTAATGCTTCAGCAATTCATCAGTTGATTGTCCTTATAATTAATTACTTGCTATCTTATTTAAGTTTATTATTAATTACTATTTATAGATATCAATTACCCTTAATTACAATCCTTAATTTACTTAATCTGTCTAATAAGAATCTTCAAATCTAAACATGCAAAACAATATGATAATTAAATACCAAAATAATTTCCTAAGTAAATATAAAATTAAGTTAATAGTTATATATGGAATTTCAGAAACAGTACATTTATTGTTAATACTTTTTATACTTTTTAATCACTTAATTTGTTATCAAACTTGATTGCTATTAATTATGCTTCACAGTTGATTCTTCTTCATCTAGGTCACTCTCTTCTTTTCCCCCCAAATTTGTATCCTTCTTGTTTATTGTCTCTATTATTTACTTTGCAAGTCTGGTGTCCCAATGTCTTATAAAATCTATAAAAGAAGAGATCTATAGGAAGATGTGAGAAGACACAACTATGTATAGGGGAAAAGAAATTTTAACCCTCAAACAGATACCAAAAAAGACAAGGGACCAAAGAAGGAACTACAACTTCCTAACAGCACAGTTGAATAAATTTAAAATAAAATTCCACTGACTAATACTGGAGGGTCTACTAATCTCCTGGGAAGACAAAAAATATAGAATTGACAACTTAGAAAAAGCACAGGATTTTTTCAATCAGCACTGCATACTGGAGGAGGAGCAGGAGAGCAGAGAAGAACAGGAACTCAAGAAGCAAGTGGAACAGTGGACAGAAAAAGAAGATAAAGATCAAGAAGAGGAGAGAAGAATGGATAAAGAAAGAATGGAGAGAGAGGGAGCGAGGGAAAAGACGCAAAGAATCACTAGGAACACAAAAAGACTGAAAACAACGAACAGATAAATAAACAGGGATGGAAAAAGAGTTAAAAATTATTTCAATTAATATAAACGGACTTAATTCACCAGCCAAAAGAAAACAGACATTCACAAAACTTCAAAAGCTAGAAATGGATATCATAACCCTTCAAGAAGTACATATTAAAAGACAGCACCAAAAATTACTGGAAAATCAAAGATTAGGAAGACTATATGCATCTCTAGGAGACCAAAAAAGAGAGGAGTCGCAATATATGTAAAGAAACACTTAAAAACAAAACAAATATATACAGACACAGAAGGACGCATATTAATAATAGAAATACAAACAGAATCCAAAACAATATTGTTAATATCTATATATGCACCCAACGGAAACCAGAGTGATTTTTTCAAGAAACTACATAATATAATTAAAGACCTGGAATACAAAACTATCTGCATAGTAGGAGACTTCAATGCAATTATGGACATAGAAAAAGATTACCGGAGCAGCAAACAAAGTAAGACCAGAAAGAAAACACTACCGGATCCCTTTAAAGACATGATCAACGAATTACGCTTATACAATGCATGGAGAGGCAAATAAACAAACAAAACAGTATACATATTATTCGAACCCACACCAGTCATGGTCCAGGATCTATATGGCCTGGATGACTTCAGATCTTAGAGAGGAGATAAAGAACATCGAAATAACAGCGAATACTTGGGCAGACCATAACCCCATTAAAATAGTATGGAAAGGACATCGAAAGCAACGAAGATGGATGATGGACACGGGAACAATAAAAGATAAGGAATACATACAGATGATTGAAAAAGAAGTTAAAATGTTCCTCCAAATAAATACTAAAGAACAGACATCACTTCAGAACTTATGGGACACAATTAAAGCATACATCGCGTACATGGCAAAAAAACAAAAAAAACAAAGAGAAACAACAGATAAGAAATAATCTGCTAGAAGAACTCAGAATATACTAATTAGAACTGCAGAAAGAACCCCACAATAAAACAATAAAAGAAAAATTAAGCCTCATCAAACATAAAATTAATCTAATCACACAAACAGAAATTGCACAGAAAATCAAGCTAGTAAAAACAGAAACATTTTGAGCCTGCAAACAAAACGGGGCGCTGGCTAGCATATAGACTGAAAAAAGAAAAAGAAAGGAGAACAATATTTCAACTACAGGACCAAACAGGACAAATCCACCATACTAATCTAGATAAAAAACGCATAGTTAAAGAATTTTTTCAAAGCCTCTACAAACAAGAAGAGATACCGGATGAAGACATTAAGGAATACCTATGTAAAATGAACATTACAAAATTAGAGGAGTCCCACAGAGAGGCACTAAATAGACCAATCACGATGTCCGAGCTAGTGGAAGCAAGGAAAAAGCAGAAAAATAACAAGGTCCCAGGCCCGGATGGAATACCAACGGAGTTCTACAAAAACTATCAGCATGCAATGGATGAACTGTTACTCCAGGTCCTCAATGATGCACTATTAGAAGTAGAAATCCCCAAATCTTGGACCGAAACCATTATTACACTCATCTCCAAAGAAGATTCAGACCCCACACAAGTCAAAAATTACAGGCCGATTTTATTGCTCAATGTGGACTATAAACTGTTTATGCTGGTTATAACACAAAGATTGAAAATAATTATTCACAAATACATACATGCAGATCAAAACAGCTTCGTCCCAAGAAGACAGATTAAAAATAACATAAGAACAATTATCAATGTTCTGGAATATTACGAGAAAAGAGTTGACAAACAGGTAGCCTTAATCTTTTTAGATGCACAGAAGGCATTCAATTATTTAAATTGGAACTTCTTAATATTACAACTAGAGGCCATGGATTTCGGCAACAAATTTCTACATATGATCAGAAAAGTATACTCTTCCCAAACAGCTAAAATTATGATTAATGGGGACATGACTGATAATCTGGATATACAAAAAGGTGTGAGACAGGGTTGTCCCTTATCCCCACTACTGTTCATAATCTCACTGGAAATACTATTAAATGAAGTCAGGAAGGATGCGGAAATAAAGGGCCTGAGAACACGAAAAGAAGAATATAAGTTACAAGCCTTTGCTGACAATGTGGTATTCATAATGGAGGAACCAGAAACAACAGGAATCAAACTTTTAGTGAAGATAGAGGAATATGGAAGAGTGGCGGGGCTCAAAATTAACAAACAAAAAACTAAAGCACTAACAAAGAATTTGACAAAAGTACAGGAGATAAAATTAGAAGACACATTAGGAATACAAATTGTAAAGAAAATAAAGTATCTAGGAATCTGGCTTACCGCTAAGGCAATAACAATTAGAGAAGACAACTATAATAAACTAATGAAACAAATTAGAAAAGAACTGGAAACGTGGAACAAATTACAACTGTCATTTTTAGGGAAAATCGCATCCATAAAAATGAACATATTGCCCAGATTACTTTACCTTTTTCAAGTAACTCCAATTTGGCCAGGAAAGAATTTTTTCAAGGACCTTAATAAAACAATAACAAAATTCATTTGGAATGGGGAAAAGGCCAGAATTAAAATAAAGTGTATGCAAGATACCCGGGAAAAGGGAGGTCTAGGCCTACCGGACTGGGAGCTATATTATAAAGCAGCATCTCTAAATTGGATAAGGGATTGGATAGACCTCAAGAATAAAAGAACGCTATTACTAGAGGGTTTTGAACTACAACGCGGCTGGCACGCCTTTTTGTGGGAGGGAAAGGACAAACATCATGGATATTTCCAACAACATATCATCAGAGAATTACTGTACAAAACATGGCAAGAGATTAGAAAGCACTACACCAAAATTCCACGATGGTTATCGACTATGGAAGCATTAATCTACCCCAACGCCATGGATATAGAGAAAATGAGGAGTTATAAAGAATTATTGAACAATGAAGGAGACTTACAAACAAGACAAGAATTAAAAAATCAGGGTATAGACATTGATTGGTGGCCATACCGGCAAATAGAATCAAGATATAAAACAGATCGGGTACAATACGGATTTCAAAACGAACCAAACGAATTGGATAAAATATTACAAAGTACAGATGAGAAAATGATAACCAAAATTTATAAGTATCTATTAAAATACAAATTAGAAGAGGAGGTGGTTAAAGAGAACATGATAACATGGGCCAAAAACATAGGATATAATATTGAATTGGACAATTGGGAAAAATTGTGGAAGATAAATTATAAGTTGACAATGTCTATACCCTATAAGGAAAACCTCTACAAAATGTTCTACCGATGGCACCTCCCACCAGCGCGCTTGGCCAAGATGTTCCCCAATACGTCTCCAATGTGTTGGAAATGTAAATCACAGAAAGGGACTTACTATCATCTCTGGTGGTCATGTCGAAAGGCAAAACAATACTGGCAAGAAATTAAGATAATAATCGAACAAATTATAAAACAAAAACAGGAAATGAGGCCGGAAACCTGAATTGGGAATAATCACAGCACAATACACCAAAGAAATAAAATATCTGATAATCCATATCCTCACAGCAGCACGTATACTCTTTGCCCAACATTGGAAATCTGAGCAGTTACCTACAGAAGATAAAATAATAGCTAAAATCACAGAATGTGCAGAAATGAACAAGCTTACAAAAGAACTGCAAGAGAAAGATGATACTGATTACTATTTAGTGTGGCAAAGATGGTACAGCCGGCTGGAGACAAAAATAGGAATATAAGGATAACTTTTGACCATTCGATAGAAAAGTATAGAATTAAATAGTCAATTATATATAGATATATACAATCATGTAAATATGTGAACATAGATATAGATACGAATAGAGGAAAATAAGAGAAATAGGAAAATAACCCACTGATGTAGTAACTTTAAGAGTCAGTCATAGGACGGAATTGATGTTTGTTTGTTTTGTATGTTGTCTTAATGTATTTATGTTTGTTTGTATTTTTTTTTATTAATAAAAACCTAAAAAAATAAAAAAATATGGCATTATTCAATTACTCAGACATAATTCCATCCAAAGCCCTCCAGAATTATTCAGTTCCAACTGGTTTCTGGAAAATGTTCCAACTGGTTTCTGGAAAACAATTGAGGCAATCTTGCTTCCAAAGGGAAACTAGTCTGGAAGTCTGGGACTGTCATAGAGAAATAATTGAAGCCTGCAATCTTCAATCCTGGTCATTTCCTGGACATAAATACAATTATTTAAATTTTTTAGGGCCACCAATTTACCAATGACTTTGGGAGGCATCCAAGAATTACAAATGGAAAAAAGAAAATCTTAACGGTTTTGTTCTCCAGAGAGAGAGAAATGACGGATTGGACAAATTAGGTGAGAGGCAGTAGCTCCACAGGTACCCAGGAGTGAAGTCATCTAAATCCCATTTCAGTTCTGCACTTTGTTTCCACAGTGTCATCATTGACCCAATTAAGTCAAATATTTATCATATGATAATAAGAATGACTAAGGCTATTATAAAAGAGTAACAAAAATAGCAGCAGACAAGAAATAAACATGTATTATTAAGTGAATGTGGAAAAATAGAGTTCTTGATCAAGAATAGGCTTCAGATAATAATAACAACAACATCTTAAATACATCTTAAGAAGGTACTTGGCTGATACCTAGGATGCTGGCAGCAACCCATATCAACCATCAGCGCCAGTCAATGGTATTTGTGATAACATTTTAAAATATTCAGTTGACTGAGTTTCATCTTTAATGAATGAAAGTTTATCACCATCATCATCATTTAGAGGAAGAGTTGCAACATTAATAATAATAGGGAGCAGTTTAGGCAGATTATCTCTGGTTGCTTTAGATGCTTTAAAATAGGATAGATTTAATGGAGGACCAGCAAATAATGAATAATTATGTCTGTGACCATAATAAAAGAGTGATTGAATGAATGAATGAATGAATGAATGAACAAAAGCAACAAAGAGACAAAGAAAGAAGTATAAATGTGGGGGAAATGCACAATGGGTGAATCTAATTTCATCCAATTCTACATTTTCCTAAACATAGGTTTATTTCTCCATTGGTTTATGATTTTTTGTAAAACAAAAGAAAACAATAACTCTTTTTTTTTATCTATGTTGCCTTTTCTGTAATTTCCACACTTCACATGAAGGATTTCCATTTAATGGTTTATAATTTGGTACCTATACATTTATCTTTAACTTTTTGCTTTAAGATAAGCTCTATCATCTATTTTTTAGGTGTGACCTCTGCTGTGAATCTGTGAATACAGAATCTGTGGAAATGGAGCAAATCTACAAAAATATAAAATAAAATTGAATTCAAAACTATTTCCTCCATATTTGATTTAAATAAGAAGTAGACCACTAGAAAAGCAAAAAAGGTCATAGTAGAAATGATTGAGTGGGAGCATGTCAGGTGTGAAGAATCAGCACCATGCGCTGAATTCCAGTTAATCTGATTTATTGCCCATGCTGATACACAAGAATCTAGTCAACTAATGGTCAGCACTAAATTGGCACTAGATAAGAGTCAATGGAATTTAAGAGGTGTTAGACTTGGACCATTTGGGGGATCATAATGATTCTAGGCTGAAGAGAGGTCTTGACTCCACTCCAGGTTCTGCCTGCTCTTTTCCTACGGAGAAAGAGGAGGATCAGATATCTGATGGTTTCACTGAGATGAAGATAAGGGCCTCTTCTGTGAACATTTCGGCACTGATGTTGTGTGATCTGAAGATCTGAATGCTAAATATTATGACGGGCTACACCAGTGGATTTTTCTTTTCAGTGGGTTTTCCCTCTTCCCCCTCCTCACACAGATCTAGCAGAATTGGGCTTTGAATCCATCCAGCCTCTCCTTGCACACCTGTATACTTTCCTTAATATGTTTAGATGAAGTTTGCTCTGCTTTTTCACCCCATTTATAAGTCACTAAGAGCTTAGCACAGCAATGGCTGACTTGATGCTGCAATAAATCTGATTTAAACTCTGAAGCTGCCTGAAATTTACATTTGGTTTATTCTAGAGAGGCCAAATTAATGACACAAAAAATGGGTAACAAGATTTTCTATTCTCCCAAGAGCCCAAGCAAAGATCTTCTTGGTGTTAGACATTCATTCCACATGTCGCTAACAACATCGATTGTAATGCCAGCACTATTTTTTACCCAAATGTATATATGCATTTTTCTTAAATGTTCTTTTTCCCAGGCATTTAAGCAACATGCAGCAACCTGGGACATTTGCATCACACATAACGGTTTCTGGCTGAAAGAGAAATGAGCGCCATTCTTTAGAGGGGCCTGCCTATTTGGAGGCAACGAGGGATACAAAATTTGTCTTTGGCTCAAAGAGATCAAGATTGATTTGACCATTATGCATCTCTCTCTGCTGTTAAGATGCAAATTCTGCTCTTAAAGTTATGATTACTCTGCCTTCAAATACGAAATAATTTGAAATAAATAATCCACCATGCTCATGTATATATTTAGCTATGCAACCCATTCACTTTACACTTCACTCGTTTGCAAGTCATTCTGTTTATTCCTACGGTGAAACAAAAGTTGTTTCCCCCTTTCTCATTCATGTGCCTCTCCACTGCTCAAACTACAATTTTAATATGGCTTCCTATCCCTTGCAGAGCTAATCACATTACAGCTAGTTTGTTGTCACCCCAAACTCAATGTTCTCTTCCAAAAAGACATTAAAGCATCCTAATTGTTCCAGCAAAGACACTACCCTGGAAATCATTATTGCCCTGTTCTCCAGACCAAATAGATTTTAAATTTTAGCCAGCTAAATTGGGAAATGCATCAAGCCAACTTTTGATTTTATTTTAGCACAACAGTGCTAAACATCATCGATCATCCACCAGCCACCATCATCAAACAGCAGCCAACAAAGCAAACTTTATGTTTTGTTCTAACAATTGTAATTTCCAGCTCATTCAGCCCCATGTAAAGGGCAGTACCCTAAATCTTATTATGTGGTAGGATGAATAACAGTCCACCAGATACGGTTGGAATTTTATTTCATTTGTATTGTCAATAGGTTTTGTATAGTTTTATCATTTTCAATCAGAATACAGCTGCAAAGGATCTTGGGGGTCTTTTAATTCAACCCCCAGATCAAGCAGAAGACCCTATACCATTTCAGATAGGTGGCTGTCCAGTCTTTTCTTAAAAAACCTCCAGTGATGAAACACCCACAACATCTGAAGGCAAGCTGTTCCACTGGTTAATTGCTCACACTGTTAGGAAGTTTCTCCTTAGTTCCAGGTTGCTTCTCTCCTTGATTAGTTTCCATCCATTGCTTCTTGTCCTAGACTCAGGGAGTCAAGCGATGGAGCAGAAACAAAAAATATCAAGGCTGAAAACAAGATTTCTTTTCAGAAAGGTTCAAGGAATTGTGTAAAATGAATGATTGAAAGAGCTAGGTTCTATAACAAAGAGAAGCACTAGGGGGTGACATGATAGCTGTCCTCTATCAGCTGTCACAGATAAGAGTTGACTTATTCTCCAGAGTATCCAAAGGCAGATCAAGAAGCAATGAGTGGAAACTCATCACAGGGAGACCCAACCTGGAAATAAGGAGGAATTTCCTGACAGTGAGAACAATTAATCAATGGAACAGCTTGCCTCCAGGAGTTGTGGCTGCTACATGTTTGAAGGTTTTCAAGAAAAGATTGGATGACTCTTCGTCTGGGGTGGTAGGTTTCCTGCTTTAAGCAATGGGTTGGACTAGAAGACCTCTAATGTCTCTTCCAGTCCTATTATTCTCTATTTTCTGTCAGACATATCATCATGTATTTATTGTGATAGACAGACAGACATTAGTTATCTGAGCTTTGCACAACTTCTATCTTCCCACTTTCTCCTTTGCTCTAGTCTGTTGACAACATACCCCTTTTTGGTATTACAGTTAAATCCCTCTCTTTCTATTTCCCTGCTATGGTCTTTGCTCATTAACAGATCACCTTCTGATCAATCCATCTACCTTTTCAACCAATTCATGAAAAGGAAGCTTTGCTTTTCCTTCCTCTTCTATTCATTTGGGGGGGGGGATAATTATATATTGTTCCTTCTGACCATTATTTCTCAACTTCTTGGCTGAGCATTGGTGATCAAAAGGTGTCTTTTAAAATAAAGACAAAAGGAGATTTCCAGAGTGATCTAATTCATACCTTTCAGAGATTAACAGATAAAGGTGTGGAAATTCATACGGTTCTGGTAATTACCCATTTTATTCCTTTCTTCATGCAAGTGAGTTCATTTCACTGTTTTATTACAAAACTGAATCAATGTAATGGAAAGAGAAACCCCCAGGCAGAAAATGAAGTATATTGGATTTACAAAAAGCAGCAATAATACTTCTGAAACATTTAACTGAAATATGAAACTACAAGTGCACACAGTATGGTTAAAAAAAATAGGATTTTGGTCATGGTCGCACAACTGAATGTGCACACGTACAAATGTTGCATAGCATCAACTGTGTTGCAATGACCAACATCTTATTTCTTATTTTTTAAAATGGCTCTTCCACAGATAGATGAAATTATTGTACATGTTTCTATTGTGTAAATTACATAGCAGTATCTCTACAGCAGGGCCAGCCAGAAATTAACACTAATAAATGAATTATTCTGGTTTGCTGCTCAGCCTGTCAGATGTTCAAACTGGATTGGGCATTTTTGTCCACCTATCAAGTCCTTCCTAAGTACCCGGGATAAACAGATGGGGATGTTTGATGGGGTTGGGGGTCAGACAAGGAGACATTCAAGGTCCCTTCTGACTCTATTATTCAGTGTTTTTATTATTTCTTTGAAATTTTATAATGTTATAATCTAATCATTTTTAACATTTTAATCCTGAATTAATCTTAATATTTTGTTGTCAATTCGATATGCTGTTTCATATGGTGATTATACTTATATTTATTTATTTATTTTTATTTATAGGTTCGATTTATATGCCGCCCTTCTCCGGAGACTCAGAGCGGCTTACAATGCGTTAAGCAACAGCCTTCATACTTTTGTATATACCTGCTTAGTAGGGCTTTTGGGCCCCCCTAAGCGGTGTTCTTTTTAATACAAAGTCAGCTTATTGCCCCCACAATCCGGGTCCTCATTTTACCTACCTTGAAAGGATGGAAGGCTGAGTCAACCTTGAGCCTGGTGAGATTTGAACTTGCAGTAATTGCAGGCAGCTGGTGCTACTTAACAGCACTTTAGTCTGCTGTGCCACCAAGGCTCTTATATGCTGCCCAAAAGCCCCTCTGAGAGAGATAGAATATGAAACATAGACAGACAGACAGACAGACATGCTCTTTCTCTCTGTTGAGTCAAGGAGGGAATTTTCTACCAGTTCCAAGTAGCAAATTATGTGAAGAGTAGAATTTGATACAAGCCACATAGATGACACTGCTGGGTTCCCATTCAAACAGGTGGGACACTGATCCTTAGCGTGTGATTTTGAGTCCAACGTGGACATCAGGTACTTTACAGGTGTGAAAGATGCAAAGGAGTCCATTTGCAAGACTGCAAGATAAACAAAGAACTGTGGGCAGATTTGCTTGATTTATTGGCCAGATTTGAATTGGCCTGAGTATATAAAATAACCATCTGGTTAAATTATTGACCTGGTTAATAAAATGTAATGAACTATAATTGTGGGTCACTGGGAGTGTGAAAGCTGCTGCTCTGAATCCATATTATGTTGAAATTTGGGCAGAGTGATCTGATTGGAAAAGGATAACATTTATCAGCAGTTTTGCATATTCTCAGCTTCTTCCGTTTGTGTGAGGATGCTCTTCCCTCCTTTCCAGATGGGTTTCAAGTTCAAAAACTGTCCCAGTGAGGCCAAAACAACTCTTCAAAGCAAAAAAAAAAAAGCATTTCAGCCTTTCCAAATTTGAAATAATTTGAACATTTGAATACTATTCACACTCATTTGATCACATATTTTGGACCTCTTACCAACGCGTGGAAAATGCTTCGAGTCTCTTCTGGCTGGGTTTTCAGTTCCAACCACTAGACTGGCATTTCTTAACCTTGACAATGTTAAGATGTTTAAGAACTTCAACTCCCAGAATTCCATCTTTTGGCACACTGGCTGGCTGGGGAACTCTGGGAATTGAAGCCACACATCTTGCAGAATTACAGAATAGCAGGTCTTCTAGTCCAGTCACCTACTCAAGCAGGAGATCCGATACCATTTCAGACAAATGCTTAGACAATCTCTTCTTAAAAGCCTCCAATGATGGAGCACCCACAACCTCTGGAGGCAATTAGGTTCTGCTGGTTAATTGTTCTCACTGTCAGGAAACTTCCCCTTTCTTTGAGATTGGTTCTCTCCAGTGGTGGGATTCACCAGTTGTAACAACCGGTTCACTGCATGCACGCACACCAAACTCACACTTCCGTGCATGCACATTACGATCAAAAGTTACCTTCTACTGAAGCCAGAGTGAGTAAAACAGCTGATGTGCAGCATTCCTCTCTGCTGTGCCTATCAGCTGGGCTTAAAACAAAAGGAATATAGGTAGGTTATAGCACAGAAGTGGGCGGGTGGGTGGGCCCATTTGATCATTGGAGTGAACTGGTTCGTTCTCAGCTGATTGTCAGAGCTACCAGTACACCCGAACTGGTTAAAACCGGCTGAATCCCACCCCTAGTCCTCTCTTTCATTAGTTTCCATTCATTGCTTCTTCTCCTGCCTTCAGGTGCTTTGGGAAATAGGTTGACCCACCTCTTCTTTGTGGCATCCCACCCCTCAAATATTGGAAGACTGCTATCCTGTTCCCCTTGTTTCTCCTCCATTAAACTAGACATCTCCAATTCCAGCAACTTTTCTTCATATGTTTTAGCCTCCAGCCCCCTAATCATCTTTGTTGCTCTTCTCTGCACTCGTCCTAGACTCTCAATATCTTTTTTGTATCATGTTGACCAAAAGTGGACACAGTATTCCAAGTGTGCTCTTAAAGTTGCCCAGGTCGAGGGATACTGTACTCAACAACTGAAAATCTTCAACATTACAATGTCCCCAGACAATCCAGAAGCATAATTTAAGTTGCCCTTAAAACATTCCAGCTTGTACAATCCCTCCCTCCCCCATCATGCTCCAGATGCATGCAATTATCTCTAACATCTAATTTTAATTAAGATTGGATATTGGAGATATAACTAAAACCGTTAGTTATATCTACATAACAAACTGTAGCTGTTGCACAGTTAGGAAGGCAGTGTTTCAAGGCAAAATAGGCAGAAAATCAACAATAATATGATAATGGTGGTTTCATCAAATTCTTAAAAATGATGCAGGGCTAGGTAGCATAATGTTAAACTTACAATCAGTTTGCAAAAATTAGTTATGGCAAGTACAAAAGTGCTGGTTAAGCATTTCTTTCTTTATAAATTTAACACACATCAGTGAGCCAAAATATATTTTAAGTTTATTGCTATTCTTTCAAGGCAATCCATTCAGGGTTAGGGTTAGGGTTAGGTTAAGACAGCTTATCCTGATTTAAGTGATGTTACTCAGAATGCCCTATATGTTTTTGAAAAAACACAAATATTTCAATGCCAACTACAATATTTCAAAACCCTATGAGAGCTTAGATTAAGGTGACCAGATTTTAACATTGGTAAAGAGGGACACCATTGACCGGGGGAGGGGGGGGCTTGATAAAAAATTTGGTCTATATGGAGCAACAAAAATTTTCATATTATTCTATAGGGACTACTCAGAGGGCTGAAAAAAGTCATTTCTGACAGGTCCTCGCACTTTTGACTGGTCCTCACACTTATGACCATCCTCACATTTATGCCAGTGCAGCATTCTTAACAACCATGTCACTCATTTCATAACTGCTTCTCTTCACCATGGTGACAAGATAGGGCAAAAACGTAAAATGTGAGGACAGTCGTAAGTTCGAGGACTGCTCAAAAGTGCGAGGACCAGTCAAAAATAACTTTTTCAGCCCTCTGAGTAATCCATGTGCACAAAAGGACTACCCAGAGGGCTGAAAAAAGTGATTTCTGACAGGTCCTCGCACTTTTGACCAGTCTTCGCACTTATGACTGGTCATCATTTATGCCCATTGTAGCATTCTTAAAAACGGTGTCACTCATTTCACAACTGCTTCTCTTCACCATGGTGACAAGATAGGGCAAAAACGTAAAATGTGATGACAGTCGTAAGTTCTAGGACTGGTCAAAAGTGCAAGGACCAGTCAAAAATAACTTTTTCAGCCCTCTGAGTAGTCCATGTGCATAAAAGGATACAGCAATAGAGAGGGATGAAGGAAGGGAAATTAGAGTAGGAGTGAGCTTAAGAGAGGGAGGAAGAGAGGAGAAGAAGAAAGGAAGAGGAAGTAGGGAGGAGAAGAAGGGGGTGGGAAAGAGAAAATAAGAAGGAAAGAAAAGAGAGAGGTGGTAGGTTTGAGGAGAAAGATTGCTGTACAATAAAAAAGATGAAAGGGAAGAAAACCAACCCCAAACAAATATAAAGATATTAAGATAAAGAATGAATTGTTAAACTTTAAAGAATAAAAGAGAACAAATATGAATAAATAGCAATAATTAGAAACACACATACAAACATACAATGTATTTTCTTTGAATACAAGCAGGAGACCCTATACTATTTCATATAACTGATTATCCAATCTCTTCTTAAAAACTTCCAGTGATGGAGCACCCATGCTTTCTGGAGGGTATTTCTGTTCTGCTGGTTAATTATCTTCACTGTTAGGAAGCTACTCCTCAATTCCAGGTTGCTTCTCTCCTTGAGTAGTGTTAGATCGGGCAAGTGAGGAGCCAGGAGCCAGGTCGAAGTGAACAACAACTCTTTAATGTACAGTGAGAATCCAGCAATTTTAGAGTAGAACAGCTCTTCTTATATAGCTACTTGCCAAGTGTGTTAGCCAATGATCATCGAGCTTTTTCCCACTCTAATTTTCCTTCCAAAATTAGATACATAACATTCCTCCCCTCCCAGAAGGCATTTTACCAAACTATTTACATACATATTTTTTTTAACGCAGGTGACTAGGGTGTTCCCTGATTCTAGTTGATCTGTGCAATTCAGTCTGAGGCGGGGATTTGGGCTGGTCGGAGGGACCCTTTGTCTCTCCCAGCCCAGCCAATGGAACCTCCTAGATTTTTTTATGGGCGTCTCACTCTCTGGAGGGGCTTGGCTTCTCAAGGAGGACACCAAAGTCATCAGATAAGTCTTCTGGCCACTTTGGATTTGAGTTAGCTGTTGGATGAATGATTGGTGAGTCAGGGACTGGTTTGTCTATTTTGCAATCTGACTCGTCGGGCATTGTTTGGGCTAGACATTTCCTTAACTGGTCAATATGTCTTCGCCATACCCTTCCACCTCTGACTTCCACAATATATGACCTGGGCCCAGTGATGTCAGTGATCTGCCCAGCCACCCAGAGGGGCCCGTCCACATAATTCCCCGCGAAGACCGCGGACCCAATAGAAAAGCTTCTCATCTTGCTTTCGGCTTCCATGTACCCCTCAGGGGAGTAATTGGGGTGTAGCCTATCTAGGGTGCAATGGAGTCTCTGGCCTATTAGTAGTTCTGCCGGACTTCGTCCCATTGCCATGCATAAGGTAACATGCTGGGCTGCCAGAAAAGTATCAATCCTAGCTTGCCAATCTCCTGGTCCAAGTCTGGCCAAGGCCTCTTTAGCCGATCTAACAAATCTTTCAGCTTGACCATTACTGGCTGTATGAAAAGTTGCTGTGAGTGCGTGACAGACCCCTATCTCTGCTAGGTACCCCTTGAATTGAGTAGCCGTAAGCTGAGGCCCATTATCTGACACAAGGGTGTCCGGTAGCCCACGCATGGTGAACAGTTTCTGGAGTGCTTTAATTACAGCCTCCACAGTGGTTGAAATGATTAATGATCCACATTAAAATGATCTCCAGCCACTTAGAATAAGTGTCCACCACTTAGGTGGTTTGACCATGGAATGGGCCAGCAAAATCGATATGAATGTGGGACCATGGTCCCCAGGGCCGTTCCCACTCTTTGGACTGGGCAACTGGGGGAGCGGCGCGAGACTCTAGGCAGGGAATACACTTGGCCACCCATTCAGCAATGCAATCGTCCATATTAGGTCACCACACATAGCTCCTTGCCAATCCTTTCATTCTTACAATTCCTGGGTGACCAATATGCAATGTGGCCAATACTTGTTCCCTTAGACACGGCGGAATCACCACCCGGTCCCCCCATAGCAAGCAATCCCCTTGCGTAGCCAGCTCATGCTGTTTACAGACAAATGGTTTGAATTCCCCGCCAACAGGGCTGCTAGGCCATCCCCTATACACCCAGTTCATAACAGTCTGCAATACAGAGTCCTTAGCAGAGGCCCTCACAACTTCAGCAGAAGTAACGGGGCTAGAGTCCAGAGTGTCAATCAGCACGATAGGGACACCCAGGGTCAGGTCATCCAGCAGTTCCGGCAGCAGGCACCTGCTGAGAGCATCGGCATGTCCAAGGGGCTGGCCAGGCTGATGGACAAGTCTGTATGAATAGGCAGCCAGAAAAATGGCCCACCTAGTGAAACGCAGGGACATGGCCACAGGAGTGGGTCTATCCCCAGCCAAAAGTCCAATCAGGGTTGGTGGTCAGTGACCAGTTCAAAAGAGCCCCAGGCGCCTGATGGAACCAGATAGGTTCCAGATGGAGCTTGGGCCATTTCCTGAGGCTCTGGCACATGCCTCGACTAGGGACCTAGTGGCCACCTGGGATAGGGCGGCTGCTGGAGCCCTGGATTGGGTCGTGCCTTTGCGGCCTCTGACCCGGCACCGATCTCACCTAGCTCCTTGGTTCACTGAGGACCTGAGGGAGATGAAGCACCGGAAAAGACACCTAGAGAGTAGTTGGAGGGCCAGCCTTTCTGAATCCAACTGGACACTGGTAAGATCTCATATTAAGAATTACCTAGTGGCAATAAAAGCAGCAAAATGTACATATTTTGCTGCTCTTATTGCATCATCAGACTGCACCCTGTTTAGGGTGACCCGCTCCCTGCTCCACCAGGAAGCATGGGAGGACCCCTTGGAGGGTAGAGCTGAGGATTTTGTTCAATATCTGCATGACAAAATCACTCAGGTTCGGGAAGACTTGGACTCCGACTGGGTAGTTTCAGGGGGGATGACTGAGGCAGGTCCTGAGATTGTTACCTGGAATGAGTTTGTGACCCCTGACGACGTGGACAGGATTCTGGGTGGACTGAACGTGACCACATGTTTATTGGACCCGTGCCCCTCCTGGTTAGTGCTGGCTTCCCGGGAAGTGACGCGAGGCTGGCTCCAGGGGATTATAAATGCTTCATTGGGTGAGGGTGACTTCCCCGCCACCTTGAAAGAGGTGGTGGTGAGGCCCCTCCTCAAGAAGCCTTCCCTGGACCCGGCAGTGTTGCCTAATTATCGTCCGGTCTCCAACCTTCGTTTTATTGCGAAGGTTGTCGAGAGTGTGGTTGCGCGACAGTTCCCCCGGTACCTGGATGAAGTGACATATCTGGATCCGTTCCAGTCGGGTTTCAGACCCAGGTATAGCATGGAAACGGCATTGGTCGCGTTGGTTGATGATCTCTGGAGGGCTTGGGACAGGGGGTGCTCCTCTGTCCTGGTCCTGTTAGATCTCTCAGCGGCTTTTGATACCATCGACCATGGTATCATGCTGCACCGGTTGGAAGAGTTAGGGGTGGGAGGCACTGTGTTGCAGTGGTTCTCTTCCTTTCTCTCCAACCGGTCACAGTCGGTGTTGACAGGGGGGCAGAAGTTGACTCCGAGGCCCCTCATATGCGGGGTGCCACAAGGGTCGGTCCTCTCACCCCTCCTGTTCAACATTTATGTGAAGCCGCTGGGCGAGATCATCCCTGGTTTGGAGTGAGATATCATCAGTACGCTGACAACACCCAGCTGTACATCTCCACCCCAGACCACCCCAACGATGCCCTTGAAGTGATGTCCTGGTGCTTGGAGGCCGTGCGGATCTGGATGGGGAGGAACAGGCTCAGACTCAATCCATCCAAGACCGAGTGGCTGTGGTTTCCGATGTCCCGATATAGTCAGCTGGTGCCATCGCTGACTATCGGGGGCGAATCATTGGCCCCCACAGAGAGGGCGCGCAACTTGGGCGTCCTCTTGGATTCATGGCTGTCTTTAGAAGAGCATTTGACGGCCGTGACCGGGAGGATTTTTCATCAGGTTTCCCTGATTCGCCAGTTGCGTCCCTTTCTGGATCGGGACTCCTTACACACAGTCACTCATGCCCTCGTCACCTCCCGCCTGGACTGCTGTAACACTCTTTACATGGGGCTCCCCTTGGGGAGCACCCAGAGGCTCCAACTGGCGTAGAGTGCAGCCGCGCGGGTGGTTATGAGAGCAACATGGCGCTCCCACATGACACCCCTCCTGCGCGAGCTGCACTGGCTCCCGGTGGTCTTCTGGGTGCGCTTCAAGGTTTTGGTTACCACCTTTAGAGCGCTCCATGGCTTAGGACCTGGTTATTTATGGGAGCGTCTACTACCACAAACAGCCTCCCATCGGCCGGTACTCTCTCATAGAGAGGGGTTCCTCAAGGTGCTGTCAGCCAAACAATGTCGACTGGCAGCCCCCAGGAGGAGGGCCTTCTCTGTGGGGCACCCACTATCTGGAACGAGCTCCCCCGGGAGATACGGAGGACCCCGGATCTGCGTACTTTCCGCCATGCTCTTAGGACCCTCCTATTCCAGCAAGCCGGCCTGGCCTAACTTTCTCCCCTTTTCTTTTAATTTTTTTAAAAAAATTTTTAAAAACGAAATTTTAATCTGTTTTATATTATTGGGATTTTAACTGTCTCGGGCTAAATTATCTAATTTGCTTTTATTTTTGTCTTAACTCTTGTATCCATGTATTTTTTTTAATAGGTTTTTATTAATAATAAAAAAATACAAACAAACATAAATACATTAAGACAACATACAAAACAAACAATGTGGCCAGAAACCTTTTTATTGGGAATAATCACAGCACAATACACCAAAGAAATAAAATATCTGATCATCCATATCCTCACAGCAGCTTGTATCCATGTATTTTATTCTGTGACTGTTCACCACACTGAGTCCTTCGGGAGTAGGGCAGTATATAAATCTAATTAAATGAAAAATGAAAAAAAATGAAATCTCCCAAACAGATATTCATGAAATTTCTTGACCCCGGCAACAGCTGCTAGGGTTTCCCTGTCCAGCTGGCTGTAGTTCCGTTCAGCACTAGACAGAGTGCGAGAGAAATAGGCGAAGGGGGCTTCCAGTCCATTTGGTAATCTATGGCTCAGGACTGCCCCCACACCAAAAGGGGAGGCATTGCAAATGAAGACAAGGGGAAGCAGCTCATTGTACTGGATGAGGAGGCTGTCAGCCGTCAGGAGTCTTTTGACAGCTGCAAACGCTGTGGCTTCCACCTGTCCCCAAACCCAAGAAGACTTTTTAGAGAGAAGTCTATGAAGTGTTTCGGCCATTGTGGCTTTGTCCCTTAGGAAAATGGCATAAAAGTTTAAAAGCCTCAGGAATGCCTGTAGTTCCGCCCTGTTCTTTGGGGTTGGTGCATTGTGGATAGCTCTGGTTTTACTTTCAGTACGGTGTATGCCTGCCCCATTGACCTTGTACCCTAAAAATTCAACAGCATGCACTCCTATTTGGCATTTGTCTCTTTTAACTCGCAGCCCCCCATTCCTAAAAATAGTCAGCATCTCCCTTAGATGTTGCTTGTCCCTAGTTGTTGCTCGTCTGCTGCAGTGACAAGAACATCATCAAAATAGGGGACGACCCCCAGTAGTCCTTGCAACAGACGTTCCATCACACTTTGGAATAGTCCGGGGGCAACACTAACCCCGAACTGTAGTCTTGTGCATTTGAAGGCACCTCTATGTGTTACTATAGTCTGTGCTTCCATGGTAGCGCCATCTACTGGCAGTTGCTGGTACGCCTGCACAAGCTCGAATTTAGCAAAAACCTTGCCAGGGCCCAATGAATGGAGCAGATGCTGCACGATGGGGACAGGGTAGCCACTCTGCTGGAGGGCTTTGTTTAGGGTACACTTATAGTCAGCGCAGATGCTCAGTGACCCATCAGATTTGAGAGGGGTGACTATCGGGGTCTCCCATTTTGCATGGTTGACTGGTACTGGTATGCCCTGACATATGAGCTTATCCAGCTCCCGGTCT
This sequence comes from Ptyas mucosa, assembly GCA_012654045.1. NCBI lineage: Eukaryota > Metazoa > Chordata > Lepidosauria > Squamata > Colubridae > Ptyas > Ptyas mucosa. Next base: position 12,428 of record WNWU01021086.1, on the reverse strand, counting down.
ATCTTAGGCTTGAGTGCAAATGGCACTCTCCTCACCTTTATTCTAATGGGGGCTATAATAGGGTCCAGGTTAAAAGAAATAGGAGTCCCCACATACTTGCCAAGGCAGTCGTCAAAAATGTCCTGGAATTCGCAGAGCAGGTTGTCCATCAGTTCACCATTGGTGGAGTGAATCCTGGTTACCCCCATGCCCAGGACTTTGAACCAGTCGAGTCCTAGGAGGCTCGGTAGGCATCTGCTGACCACGGTGATTGGCAGTCGCTCGTTGAAATGGCTGAATTTCACCAGGAACGTCCCACAGCTTTCGACAGGAATGCGATTTCCCTGATAGTCATTCAGCCTTAGACGATGATGTTTCAGCTGATGTTTATTGATGTTCGGAATTGCCGCTTTCAGCTCGGCCCATGACATGATGGTAATAGACGAGCCAGTGTCTATTTCCATTTTGCATGGTGACCCCTCAATTTTGACGGTTACACGCAGCATTTTCTCTGGGGACATTGTAGCTTGGCTGATGTGGGTCTGGAATATCTCGGGGGTTTTGGAATAGACGCCTCGCTTTTGTTGGATGTTTCTGTCCCTCTTATGAGGTCGTGGCTGACCAGCTTGATTGGCGAATGCCCTCTGTTTGTAACTGGACGGTTGACTCGCCCTGGACACCCACGCCAAATGTCCCTTTTTGTCACAATGCCTGCAAATGGCATCCTTGAAACGGCAAGTCTGTCTCTGATGGAATCCCCCACAACTAGCATAACTCTCTCTCTGGCCATCATCATCCCGCTTCTTGTTGTCAGTTTTGAAGACGTCCTCATTGCCTTCTTCATCGCTGTCGGTCAGTGCTGATTCCCTGTGGATAGGGGTAGACTTTTGGGGTAGACCTGGGGTGGCGCTGGTCGCTGCAGGGATTCTGCTGCCTTGTTGGATGATTCATGTGCTCTTGCTTCGTCTAGGGCGATGTGAAGAGTGAGGTTCGTCTTGGCCAGCAGTCGCCTCTGGAGGCGAATGTCTCGGACTCCGCAGATTAGTTGCTCTAGGAGCACATCATCTAGATCACGGTACTCACAATGTGTGGTGGCCTTGCGTAGCGCTGCCATGTATGTATTTATCGGCTCTCCGTCCCTCTGGAGTCTTTGCCAGAACTCATAGCGTTGAACGAATTTGGACGGCAGAGGGGCATAGTGCGTCCTCAGCGTGGTCTGCAGGACCTGCCATGGTACAGACTGTACTGGTGTTGGCTCTGACAGCAATTCAGCTGTATCAAATATTTCGGGGCCACAGTGGCTCAAAAAGAGGGCTTGCTTCCAATTGTTGAACAGCCCTTGGAGGTCATTTGCTTCAAGGAAGCATTCAAACCGCGTCATATACAATCTCCATTTTTCTTTCGCAGGATCGAACGGCATTGGCGGTGCGAAGTCAGACATCACTCTGCTGTGTTCAGCTCTTGCAGCTTTTCCTGCCTGTCTGAATTTGGTTGTCAGCTCTTTTTGTGCAACCTGTCTACCTCAATCTCACCTTCGTCACCAGTGTTAGATCGGGCAAGTGAGGAGACAGGCGACAGGTTGAAGTGAACAACAACTCTTTAATACACAGTGAGAATCCAGCAACTTTACAGTAGAACAGCTCTCCTTATATAGCTATTTGCCAAGTGCCTTAGCCAATGATCATCAAGCTTTTTCCCGCTCTAATGTTCCCTCCAAAGTTAGATACATAACAAGTAGTTTCCATCCATGGTTTCTTGCCCTGCCTTCAGGTGCTTTGGATAATAATTTGATCCCCCCCTTCCTTGTGGCAGTCCCCCCAATACTGGAATACTGCTATCATGTCTCCCCTAATTTCTTCTTTTCTCTAGATTAGCCAAACTCAAATCCTGTAGCCTTTCTTTATATATTTTAGTCTCCAGGCCTTTGATCATCTTAGTTGCTCTTCTCTGAACTTTTTCCAAAGCCTCAACATCTTTTTTGTAGTATGGGGACCAAAATTGGTTGCAGTATTCCAGGTGTGGCCTTACTAGGCTTTTATAAAGCGGTACTAGTACTTCACATGGAATATCATCTCTTGCACAAATACTTCAAAAGAGGTGTGTTGCAATGCAGGGCATCTGGGACAGCAGTTCCTTTGATTAACATGGCCACATTGGTGCTTCCTAGTGAAGTGACAATGACTGGGAAGGCTCACCTGGATAGAGATAGCCAGGAGCTTCTTCTGAAACACCTGCATGAATCTTGCAGACAAAGTAGTAGCTGCGTTGACATTTCAAAATGAAGAACACCATAAACAGCTCTGCCTGATGCAAACTCCCACCCACCCCTCTTTTTAAGGTTTACACAGCCCTATTATTAGACAATGCACCCAAACAAAAGGGGGTGATAATCAGGCTTTCACTGAATTGTCATAATTAAGCATTGCAGAACTCAAAAGAAATTTATCATAATTTAAAATTACTGGAAGATAATGGTAGTTTTCAAAGATACAAAATTAGATTTATACAGGTTTTGCATTGTTAAACACCACTTTAATCGATTTACAAAGTTTATAATTTTGTTTTCCAATAAAAGTAAGTTTCAGCCTCCAGCTTCATCTCCTAATCGTCTTTGTTGCTCTTCTCTACACTTGTTCTAGAGTCACAACTTATTTTGTATCCTGGTGACTAAGACTGGATGCAATATTCCAAGTGTTGTCTTATCAGCACAGCTGGTTCTCTTTGAGTCAGTATCATCAATGTTATCTTTGTATTCTCTACATGGGGCTCCCCTTGAAGAGCACTTGGAGGCTCCAACTGGTCCAGAATGCGGCCGCGTGGGTGGTTATGGGCGCAACCCATTGTGCCCACGTGACACCTCTCCTGCGCGAGCTGCACTGGCTCCCAGTGGTCTTCCGGGTGCGATTCAAGGTGTTGGACACCACCTTTAAAGCACTCCATGGCGTAGGACCCAGGTACCTTCGAGACCGACTTTTGCCACCAATAGCCTCCCACCGGCCAGTTCGCTCCCACAGAGAGGGTCTCCTCAGGGTGCCATCAGCCAAGTTATGTCGGCTGGCGACACCCAGGGGGAGGGCCTTCTCTGTGGGAGCCCCAGCCCTGTGGAATGAACTGCCCCTGGAAATGCGTAAGATCTCCAACCTCCGGGTATTTCGCTGTGCCCTCAAGACCTGTTGTTCTGCCAGGCCGGGCTATCAATTTAATAATTTTAAATCGGGTGTCTTAAATTTTTGGGGGGTTTTAAACTGAGCTGAAATTATTTAATAATTTTAAATAATTTTAATTGATGTTTGTCTTGTGCCTACACCATAGCCAGTGAAGAATTGACATAACACAGATCCCAGGACTTTGGAAAAAAAAAACAAGCCTAAAGGAGGTTAGAATTGTTTATAAAAAATTAAAAAGATGCTTTAACTTATTTCTTGCTGGCCAAAATATAGCCCAGCAGAAGCCGGTTGCAGCCAGTTCTGGCAGTTACTGGCTGAAAAAAAAGTTTTTTCCCAGGCCAGCAAGGAACACAATTCATTTCTCAGCAACTACAAAAGTTACAAATGACCATCCCTTGTAACTTTCTTTCACTTTCTGGAGTCTTTCTTCCTCTTTCTCTTCTTCTCCACCCATTATTCTGCCCAGCAGCTCTTATCAGAGTTTTCAAGTGATCGCTTACAGATACTTTGTGATAGATGTGATAGATCAGGAATTCCAGCCAACCCCTTACTTTTCAGAATGAAAGTTTCTAAGGAGAATGATAGCTGAACAGTGTAGCAAATGGCTTGCAAACTCCAGATAATCTAATCATGATCCTCTCAATTACAAGGATCAGCAGTAGCGAAACTGGAAATATTCAAACATTCTACCAGGATTTGAAGAATATTTTTTCTTCTTATCAGATCGATGCTGCCTCTGAACCCAGAAACCCAACTGAAATGGTTCCAAATTATCCAAATTATCTGGAGGTTGTTTGGGGTGTGTAGGATAAGCAGGAAATAGGACCATATAAAAAATCAGGGAAGAAACAATTTTCTTATTTAAAAAAATGGTCAAGAAATCATACTCCAATTGACTGGAGTGTTAAGCTACTATATGTAAATTATATAAAAACAACCAGCAGACTGCATTCCCCTACTTACTGATGACTTTATCTAGTTTGACAATGAAAAATCTGCAGGAAAACAACCAAGCTGAAGAGCCCAATAGTTCAACCCTAGGCTACAGGGTTTTGTACATAGTACAGATATTTTGTACTATGGAAATTACATGGATTTTTCAAGCATTATCACCACAATTTATTAGCATGGTGATGGTCTTGTGGCCAGTCCCATTAAGCCTATGAAACTATTCTAATAGAGACTGATGCCTGTCACATTTGGACCAAATTTCTTTTGTCTTTGCCACTTCTCAAATTTACAAACTGGGACTTCCTGGAATACATTCCCCTTCAAGGGAATGCAGCCATCACTAGATGGAAGCAAAGAGATAAGAAAACTTAGGCATTGCTGCCATCTAGTTAGTCTTCCAGCATAAATATGACAACTTCAGAACCCTTGGAATATTAGATCCTCCCAAGGTCTTAGGTGACCCCCAAGGTCTTGGACTGCTGAATGACACAACATCCTAAGCGCAAGTATTCTTGTTGGGCCTGCCAAGTCATCCCACCCTCTAAGGTAGAGCAGTGGCCTTGTGCTCAAAGTCACCAGCCATTTCAATTAAGAGAGTTCATTTCTTCCTCTTCTTCACTTTAAACACACCAGTGCAAATGCCTCTAGCACGAAAGGGAGGAGGAATGAGCTGCCAGAGGAATGAATGTGTCAGAGTTACGGAGCATCAAATTGCTAGTTCTTCCACCTGAACCTATTGCTAAAGCATTCTTGTCTTTAAAAACTTATTTAGTTTTGCCTATCTGGAAAACAGCTAGTAATCTGAGAGGGCTCTTGTGATGTTCTGGAGCATTAGCTATAGGAAATGAAGCAGATTAATACACTAATTTGAACAAGCAAGTCTGTGCACAGTGGCTGGGAATGGATAACTCCTATGGGCATACATTCAGCGTGGTGGCAGTTGCAAGCTAAACAATGTTTTACATATTTATGCTCGCTCCATAATAGAGCCAACCTATCCTAGTTGCAAAAATCCCAGCAGCCAATAGTTGGCAGAACTGTAGATGCTGCTAAGGATGATCTAGATCATCATCGACCCCATCATCGACCCCATAATCCCTTTGCGGGGTGGAGTCTGGGCAACTGAATGGAGCTAGCAGAATGTTTTAATGGCCAGATGTCTTTCCTGTCACCAATGCAGAGTTTTCTTCAGCAAATATATTTTCAGAGCGCCCAGAGAGAGAAATATCTGCCTCTACCGAGGATTGAACTCACAGCCTCCTGAATGTGATGTGAGAGCTCCACCTCTAGACCACCACACCATTCCCTAAGGATGATCTAGATGTTTGCAGAAAATTGTGCAGGAAAACCACTTATACTATATATACTATATACACCACTTTTGCTTTGGTATTGCCTACCAAATAATTCAAAAGATACGTTATTGTATTCCATAGCATTCATAAGTACATTTTAGACAGAAAATGTAAAAAAAACAACAACCCCTGCCACTTAATATTTTCTAAAATATTAGTAAAACTAATATATGTTCCTGCTACCTATCTTTTTTTGTTCAAATGTTCTTCCCCTTTTTTTATCTGCTGTTTGCTTGGAATGGAATAAATAATCTTGCAATGTGAAAAAAAAAAGCTGTGAGAAACCTCCTTGAAATCCAAACTTGCTTGCCAAAGCTGACACTGGCATAACAAAGTACTTTAATTCAATGTGACAGTATATTTCTTTAAAGGAAAGAGAATTTTTAATACTGAGGAAAAATCTATTTTCAGAATTCAAATGAATCTGATCATTTTAAAAAAAACTGTAAAAAAGAAATAGCATTACTATATCTTACATCCTCCATAATCTTCATTTATTTTTCACAACGAATAGATGAGACAGTCAAACTATGTTTGTTCCCATAGTAGATGCGATCACATCCATAAAAAAGGAGATTCTTACATGGAAAATGAAAAAATAGAACGGACGTTGTCTTACCTGAACGTCCATTTTCTGGGCGCGGCGGCTGCACTCCATAGCTGGGTTCTTCCTTCAGAGTCTGACAACAACTGAGTGAAATTATTCAGGGAACGCCCCCTCTCCATGCTCCAGGCACGCCCTGCTGTCCCATAATCCTCAGTCTTGAACGAAGATACAGGTATCCATCAGAACACAAATAATATCTTAACAACTGGCCATAGCCCAAACTGCAGACAGCCTAACAATCCACCAAACAAAAAACACAGGGAGGGAATGGAGTGCAGCTGCCGCGCCCAGAAAATGGACGTTCAGGTAAGACAATGTCCGTTTTCCAGTGCGCAGCGGCTGCACTCCATAGCTGGGACGTACCCAAGCTTAACTCCTATGGGCGGGAGGCTGGCTGCTCTCAGATGCCGGCTCCGAAAGAACACCCTGTAAAACTCGACGGTCAAAGGAGGCCTCCGCGGAGTCAAAGGCATCTATGTGGTAATGCTTAACAAAGGAGGAAAGAGAGGCCCAGGTGGCCACCCGACAGATGTCAGACACCGACGCCTGTGTCGCCCATGCAGTGGATGTCGCCGCCCCGCGAGTCGAATGAGGCAGGATCCGGCCCGGCGGTCGTTGAGCATTTTGTTCATACATGGCAGCAATACAAGCCTTGATCCAGCGGCCCACCGTGGCCGACGACACTTTCTGACCCAGGGACGCCGGGTGAAAAGAGACTAAGAGTGCCTCAGTCTTCCGGAACGATGCTGTCCTTCTGATGTAGCGACATAACACCCGGCGGACATCCAGGGTGTGCCAGACGACTTCGCGGTCATGGTGAGGTGAGGGGCAAAAATCCAGAAGGATCAGCTCCTGAGCCCGATGAAAGGCAGAGTTCACCTTAGGGGTGAACGCTGGGTCTAGGCGGAGCACCACCGTGTGCGGTCGAAATATTCACAAATCCTTCTGTACTGATAAGGCAGTCAGCTCCGACACTTGCCTTGCTGACGTAATGGCGAGAAGGAAAGCAGTCTTGAAAGAGAGAAATTTGAGCGATACTGACCCCAGCGGTTCAAAGGGGAACTTAGTAAGAGACCGGAGGACCAGGGGGAGATCCCAAGAGGGATATCGATGAATTGTTGGCGGTCGGAGGTTGGTCACCCCATGGAGGAACCCCTGTACCCACGGGTGATGTGACAGGGACTGGTATGGAGGACAGGAGACCACCGTAGAAAGCACTGCAACCTGCCATCTCAACGTGGAGGAGGACAGTCCTTTATCAAACCCTGCCCTTAGAAAATCCAGGACATCTTGAATGACCGCAGAGGTGGGATCCACATGATGAGCTGCACACCAAATGCAGAACGCCCGCCATGTGGCCTCGTAGATTCGCGTAGTCGAAGGACGACGCGATGCCTGAATGATTCCAATCACCTCATCTGACAGCCGATTCTTCTTCAAGATGAGCCGCTCAAACGCCAGGCGGCCAACTGGAGCCATTGAGGCTCGGGATGGCAAATGGCCCCCTGGCAGAGAACGACTCGATGGGGCGGAATCACCCACGGGCTCTCGACGGAGAACTCCACGAGGTCGGAGAACCACTGACGGTGTGGCCAATTGGGAGCAATCAAAATCAATTCCGCCTGGACCGCAATCATCTTGTGAAGGACCTGCTGAATGAGAGGTATCGGGGGAAATGCATACAACAGGCTGGGAGGCCATCGGCACCACAATGCATCCGTGTCTTCTGCAAGGGGACTTGGGTACCTGGTGATGTACCGGGGAAGCTGCGCTTTTGCGGGACTTGCGAATAGGTCGATGACCAGAGACCCGAATCTGAGTGACAGCTCGCGGAACAGTCTGGGATGAAGCTGCCACTCTTCCAGGTCGATCTGCTCCCGGCTGAGCCAGTCCGCTCTGACGTTCGCTGCCCCGGAAATGTGGTCGGCCCGTATCGAAAGAAGATGACGCTCTGCCCAGCCGAACAGAGCCTCCGATTCGAACATCAGTGAACGGGACCTCGTGCCACCTTCCCGATTCACATGAGCTTTGGCTGTCGTATTGTCCGTGAGGACCAAGAAATGACACCCCCGCACCAACGGATAAAAATGGAGTAGAACCAATCGAATCGCCCGCAGTTCCAAAAGGTTGATGCTCAGGTGAGCTTCTGATGCCGACCACCTGCCCTGAGTCACTTGATTCGCCAGGTGAGCACCCCAGCCCTGCAAACTGGCGTCGGTAGTTAGGACCAGACGGTCAACTCCCAGGAACTGACAGCCTCTCCAAATCGCTCCGGACCACCACCACCGGAGGGAGAGACGAACCTGTGGGGGCACTGCAATCTTCTGAGACGAACTGGCGGAGCCTCAGCACTGGAAGGGGAGGAGGAGCCACTGCAATGCGCGTGAGTGTCTCCGCGCCCAGGGGACGACTCCGTAACAGGACACAAGCTTCCCGAGCAGTTGAGACAGGAAGAGAACAGAGAGCGACCGCCGCTCCAGAACCTGGGCCACCGAATCCAAGATGCTGTGGATCCTCTCTGGGGACAAGGACACCAGGCCCTTGGAGGAATCGATCACGGTGCCCAAATGTAGAAGGGACGATGATGGTACAAGATGACTTTTGTCCCAATTTATTGAGAAGCCATGCTGCTGGAATGTTGAGACCACCAGGTCCAAATCCCGTGGGGCCCGAGAAAGGGATGATGACAGCACTAGGATATCATCCAGGTAACACATCACTCTTACCGAAGCCGACCTGAGGGTGGCTGCCACCACCGCCACCAGCTTCGTGAAGGTGCGGGGAGTGGACGAAAGCCCAAAGGGCATCGCACAGTACTGATAGTGCCTCCCGCCATACTTGAACCGTAGGAAACGGCGATGGGAGGGATGCACCAGCACATGAAGGTATGCCTCCCTTAAATCCACCGATTGCAGGAAGTCCCCTTGGCGGATAGCGGAGAGGATTGATCTCAGCAAGTGCATCTTGAATCGGCGGTACCGGACCGACCGATTCAGCTGCTTCAGGTTGAGTATAGCCCTGTGCCCCCCTGAACTTTTTGGGACTAAAAACAGCACCGAGTAAAACCCTGCCCCCTGTTGATCCAAGGGAACGGGCTCTAAGGCGTTGATGTTTAACAGATGGTCGATCTCGGAGGACATAAGGCGTCACAAGTCCCGCAAGGGGGGCACTGGACACCGTACAAAACGGCTCGGTCCTTGGGAGACCGTGCGGCACACCCAGGCGTCTGTAGTTGACGAGTCCCAATGCTCGTGAAACGCCAGCAGTCATCCCCCGATTGGACCCGCCACCTGCGAGTCATTTGCCCCGGCAAAAAGACTTCGAGCCGGAACCCCGGAAGGGACGCTTCGCTGATTGTTGAGGTCTCCCTCTGTCTCGGAACTGATGTCTGTCCGCGGAGCGGTCTCCGGGCTGGAAGTAGGGATGGTAAGTAGAGGACCCCCCTGGATCCCAAGAAAGTCCGAAATGGCTGTCGCTGGTTGTACGCGGTGAAACGTCTGTCCGGTCTCCGGAAGACGGAGGGAAGGACTTTCCGTTTATCTTTGTCCTCAATGAGGACGGGGTCAAGCGTGGTCCCAAACAAGTTGGGGGCCTTGTAAGAGGAAGCTGCCAACTTCCATTTGGTCTTGGCGTCTGCTTTCCAGTGTTCAAGCCAGAACAGACGCCGAGATGAGATTGAAGAGGCCAACACCCGGGACGTGAACTTGACCGAATTCAAGGATGCATCGGTGGAATATTCCGTCGCCGCAATGATTTTATTAACGTCCTGATGTAACCTTGTCTCTTCCGGAGGGAGCCTCTCCTGGAGCTGTCGCAACCAAATAAGCGATACGCGGTTGAAAAACGATGTGGCCTTTGCCGTGCGGATTGCCCAGGCAACGGCTTGATGTGACTTACGTAAGGCCATTTCAACATGCCTGTCCTCAGATTTCAGATTGTCCAACGGATCGGAGGTGAGGACCGAAGTGGAAGCAAGTGAGGCCACTGGTTGGTCCACGGCTGGTAAATCAAGAAGAGCCTCCAGCTCAGGCGCGGAGCAATACAACTTGCGATCTACATTGCTGGGGGAGCTCAAAGACCCGGGCTGCCCCATGGTGCTTGTAGGACATCCAGGAACAACTGCGGACAAGGTATGAAGTCCTTCTCCTGTTTAGTCGGTTTAAATAAGGCATCATGTGGCCCTGCTGCGGGCTGGGTGGTGGAAGGCTGAGGAGGAGGAGTCAGAATCCTGTCTTCGAGGGGAACGAGGTGCACGGGACCGACGGCCCTGAACTGCCTCCTGAGGTTGTGGTAGGGCGGGTCCCATAGCTGCCTGGTGGAGGCCCGCAGCTAACAGAGATGACAGAGCAGAAGACAAAACTGATTGGAAGTCCAGCTGCGGGCCCGTTGTTGACGGCACCACCGCCAGGAGGCTCGCGGCGGTGGGCGTAAAGGTGGCCTCAGGGTTCTGCCGTCGCACTGGAATGGCCGGGGCCAGGCCCGCTGACGAGACGTCCGGCATGGAGTGCGATACTCCCTTGACCTTCCGCAGTGGGAGAGGAGAGGATCCCCTGACGGAAGACGGCCCCGCCTCAGAAGCACCAGGATATAGTGGCGCAGATCCCAAATCAGGCGATCCAGAAGCCGCTAGTCGGGCCTTATCAAAATGTTTTTCAAATTGCTTATGGCGCTGCAAGGCATCCTTGTCAGCTGCCTTAGAAGGTTTGGTATGATGGGCGTGGCGGCTGCCTTGGTCAGATCACTTTCCCGCCCTTTTCTTGAGCGCTTTTGCCCTCGGGGGGCTGGCCTCCTGCTCGAGGTCAGATGAGAGGGAGGAATCAGCCATGTTAGCGCAAACGCCTCCTTCCGGATCAATGATATAACTGAATAAATTAATTGAATTTAAAAAAAAAAACTGGGGTAAAAAGTGGCAGTTGCACAACGAGAGTCTAAGTCCACACTAACACTGAGAGAGGCGCTGATAGGGTAGAAATAACTTGGAATGCCTGCGCAGGCAGGAACCTGGAGGTGGGGGGGGACCGCCCCTCAACACCTCAAGTCACCTCAGTCACTGGGTGCCGTGAGCGTGGAGCTATTGGTAAGGGAACTCCGTCCGCTCAAATTGGCGATGACCTCCGAGACGATGTAAAATGGCAGCCACCGGACGATCCAAAATGGCGGTCGCAACCGCTTCAAATGGCCGCCGCACGTTGCCGCTCGGGACCGCGGTAGGCCCGTCAACGGCCGCGCTCGTCAGGCAAAAAAACCAAATGTAATCGGCGCCGCCCGCAGCTCGCTGACGGGACGACCACCACTCGCCAGTGAAATAAAAGGCCCCGGAGTGAAGAACGGAGCGCGCGCTGTGCTGGCGCTAACACTCCGCCCGGCCGCCACTAAAAGGGGAGAGCTCCGATGTTGAGGAGATGGTGGGAGGAGGATAAGGCAGCGAACTGCCGCACCCCCTCGCCCACTGGCGGCAACAACACTCAAAAGGCCGGATCCGCCCCGGGGGGTCGGAATCCGGCGGCAGCTGCGGCGCAAATGCCGCGGCACAGAACGGCCCAAGCCCGGACACGTCTCCGCGCCTCACAGCTGACTGGCGCTCAATGCAGGAGGAAGGGGCTTCTTCGGCTCTCCCTCGCGAGTAAAACAAACTAATCAAAATTAAAGAAAATACCTAACTGATTAACACCAAACAGGAGCACAGAGAAATCCACCTCAGTCTGACAGCAACTGAGTGAAAGACTGAGGATTATGGGACAGCAGGGTGTGCCTGGAGCATGGAGAGGGGCCGTTCCCTGAATAATTTCACTCAGTTGTTGTCAGACTCTGAAGGAAGAACCCAGCTATGGAGTGCAGCCGCTGCGCACTGGAAAATGTCAGGGTTCCAAATAACATCCCCAATGAAAGAAGACTCCAAGGCTTGAAGTTCCTCAAAGTTCCATTTTATTAGAGATGTCATATTGGCACATCTGGGAAAAACTGAATCTGAAAGCTTCCAGGTTTCCCCCACCCAACAGAAAGTTCAAGTCCCTGCCCACAAGTCCATTGCATGGCCCAATCAAAGCACCATCCCAGCTGGAGAGGCCTCTGAGTTCCAACACTCCAGGTACAGGGCAAGATGTCCTTGGCTCTCTGAGAAAAGAATAATATTATGACTATATATCACCCATGCTCCATACAATCCCCCCTCCCAGTTTCCCAGAGTAGGAAATGTGGCAGGCTTGAAGGCCCAATGCAAAAGATAGCTTCCAGGCCTGACATAGGGTAGGGTAGGGTAGGGTAGGGTAGGGTGGGGTGGGGTGGGGTGGGGTGGGGTGGAGTGGAGTGGAGTGGAGTGGAGTGGAATGGAATGGAATGGAATGGAATGGAATGGAATGGAATGGAATG